>RCUC01169675.1:0-82575 GCA_003697995.1 Taxidea taxus jeffersonii
GAGCTGAAGGCAGCTGCTTAACCAACCGAGCCACCCAGGCGTCCCAAGACTTAATCTTTCAAACTAAGCTTTCTTTCTTTCATTTACAAAACAAGGAATTTTAGTAGCTCTTTAAAAGTTTCTTTCATTGAAAATTGAGTCAGTGACTAAACTATAAATTCCTTGGAGCTTTAAGATATTTTAATAAAATTAGGGGAAAAAAGATGTTGTCTTGAGCAGCAAACTACGGGTAAATTTGTTTTTAAAACCGCTATCTATTGGGGAAAATGTATCTTATTTGTAACTCATAAAACTTTAACAGCTAAGTCATTGACTTGAGCTGCTTAGGGTCTATTAAATCTCAGTATTTTTTTTTTCACCAGATCTAGAATACCAGATAAAAAACAAGTATTTAATCTGATGGGTATGATTTAACTTATTTAAAAAAAAAAAAAACATCTTAGAAACAATCTGGAAAATATAGGTGTGAAGGTTAGCAGCTCAGGAACTAGCTGCAATGGGAGAGCCATTTGGTCATTGTTACTTAGCATACCCTGTCTTAAAAATATCAAAATCGTATTATCTCAGTATCTGTACCTCCTTTGTGTGTGTTTGTATAAGTTTTCATTAGCAGTTAAATGGGTGTATTTATATTTGACTCATTCCATTTTTATACTTCGGTAGTAATACCTAGGCTATGCTCTAAATGTTTATAATATGCCATCATAAATATCACAAATGTAGAATAACTCCATGTCTTCTGCTTAGCAATCCCTTGCTTAGCCAACAGAAATGTACTTTCTGAGAATGGACTTTGCAATTTGGGCCAATATTTTGGAAACAGAAAGTCTAGCCATTGTGTCTCTCGGACCGCTTGTTTATATGCTTGCACAGTTTATTAGTAAACACAGCTGAATGACCAAAATTCAAAGCAGAATCTTGAGCAAGCAAATTTGACCTCAGCTATCATGACACTATGTTCACCCAGCAACGGATCTGTTTTCCTTCTCACCCAGCAGACTGAGCATTAAATTGTGTGACTAAGTATTGTATTAAGAGACTTTTTATCCAGAACTACCATACCTGCAAAGAAAATCTCTGAGTGATCATTAACCTTTGGAACCAGAAAATTCTGGCTTGTCAGTGATTCAAATTCTGAGGGGAAGTATTCAATTAATACTGTCAAGCTGTAGGATACAGAAAAAAAACATTTCGTTGACTCAGAGTTAGATTCTGTCAAAAAAAAAAAAAAAAAAAAACAGCAGGAACCTGTCAGAACATTCTGGACTGTCTCAACCCTGGCTTCCTGGTAACTGTCACTTTTTAATAATGTATAAACTGCGTGTAGTTGGCAAGTCAGTTGCATCCTCAACCACTGTGCCTGAAAATATGTCCACCATAGCGTACTCCTTTCATATTTTCTCCTGCTCTATTTCATGCTCAGGTAATAACTCATTTGTACAAATGGATAGAAACAGCAAATCTAAAAAAGGAGTAATAGTGGGAGGTTGTTTAGGAATCAAAACCCTTTAAAATAGCACAGCTGCTGTGATATTGTGATCATGCCAGCTGTTTCTGATGGTTGTGATGGGAAGAGGCAGAAAAAACTTTCAATGGGACTATTTTGCAAACCACATTTCTACCATCGTGGTATGTGCTTAGCTATCAAGGTGAGGTAACCCATATGTACACACTGAAAAGATGCCAATTAAATACATGTGCTCTTTAGAAGATCTAAGTTTATGAATGCAATTCTTGGTACTTTCTACCCATGGGGCAGAGACTGAACACCAGGCAAGAGTCATGACTCAAAGAAGTGAATTATGCATTTCATAGAGGATAGCTTATATTCATTTCCTGAAGCATCCAAAATAAATGGTATGATTCATACAAAGTCTTGGGAGCAGCCTATGATTACCTAGCCATTTGCTCCTCTCCTCAAACCTACAGTCATACTTTCCACCTACTAACACACATCTGAGACTTCCAACCCTGGACGTTTCTCCTTGAAGTGGATATGGCATCATACAGCATTCCTACCCAAAGGAGACTTACAGGTAGAGACCAAGACTATGAAATTTGGAATAAACCACCTTGTGTGATGATTCCTAGCTAGATGACTCACTTTAATTTTTTGGGTCTGTTTCTTTACTATTTCTTCCTCTATAATGTGTGTGTTATAATAGTTTCCAAGGGATTATTCTAAGGACTATGTGAGTGAATTAAGACTAGTGTCTGGCCTATAGTAAATGTTCCATAAATGTATTTATTATGAAACATTTCCATTTAACCAGGGCTGACTTCATATGTAGAAATGCTGGTCTATTGCCTGCTAGGGTAAATTAAAGGGCTAATGTGAAAGCCTAGTTTATCACCAAAACTTTTTCACACTTTCACAGTACTCAACATTGACAATATTACAGTCCAGAGTATTCAGGAAGACAAAGTAAATTATATAAATCCACTGTTAAAATCTACGTATGAAATACATTTCTAGCCTTGCACACTTAAAAAAATTGAATAAAACATAGCTCACCAGAAATAATCTGGCCAAATTTTAACATTTTCTTTAAATCCCTATTATTGGGTGTCTGGGTGGCTCAGTCCATTGTCTGCCTTTGACTCAGGTCAGGGTCCTGGGATCGAGTCCCACATTAGGCTCCCTGCTTAACAGGGAGTCTGCTTCTCTCTCTGCCTCTGTCCCTCCCCCCTACACACACTCTCTCTCTCTCTCTCTCTCTCAAATAAATAAAATCTTTAAAAATAATTAAAAAAATTAATCCCCACTACCATACTAATCCTTCTATTATATCTGTTTATAAATTTTTCTCTTTCTTAACAAAAACTCTTACTGGGTAGGAGTTGCATCTAAGTCATCCTTGAATGTCTTTACTTCATACATAACTACTCAATATGTATTTTTGTTAAATATAATGCCAGTTATATTTTAAAGAGAATATAGAACTACAGGACACAGGTATTATACAGAAGCAAAAACAGCTCTAAGATCCTTAAAGAAAGGAGGGACAAGGGCAGAGAAAGAATGCATGACAGTGAATGTTTCATTCTGGAAACAAAAATGCTGACAGGAATGAGTTAAGAGCTTAGACAGGGGTAAGTGTATTCACTTCATCAGTGGGAGTGTTGGCCTTAATGTGTTACATTTTTTTCTTGGGAGTTAATGTGATAATCTTTCATAAACTTCTAAAACCATTAGGTCTAGAAAAAGAAAGTTTCACTATTTAACATGATTACCTCACCCCAAGTGAAGTGATAAGAAAATAAACTATGAAAAGGAATCTATGACCATGCCCCATCTGTCGATTAGCAAAAAATGTGTTTTTCTTTTTCAGTGTTTTTCAGATGGCAAGGCTTAGCAACTGCCCTTTTGCCAAACATTATACAAGATTTCAAACCAACTTTAATTGCATTCAAAGAGTATACAATCATTCATTGTTCAACATGAGTTCTTCTCAACTTAATAGTTAAAACCCTTTATAAAATAATAGGTTATATTCCAATATTTTGACTGGCTATTTGAACATGAAAATGAGGACCAATGAGTACCCAACAATTTATAACACCAGAAGATAAATATAAAACGAGAATTAGAACAATAGTGGAATTAGGTTCCCACATCTCTTCTTTAAATTTTTATTCAATTTATTTAGACTTAATAAAAAATAATTCATCCATTTCTCCCATCCCCCCACCCCTCTTGCAACACCCTTCTGTTCTATATGAGCTTTTTTGTTTTGTTTTAAAGATTTCACATATAAGAGGTATACCCAGAGGGCTCAGTCAATTAAGTGTCTGCCTTCAGCTCAGCTCATGATCTGAATCAATCAAGCCCCATGTTATGCTCTGTGCACAGTGGGGAGCCTGGTTCTCCCTCTCCCTCTGCTCCTCCCCCCTGCTTGTGTTCTATCTCTCTCTCTCTTCCAATAAATAAAATCTCAAAAAAAAGATTTTACATATAAGAAAGATCATACAGTGTATGTCTTTCTGTCTGACTGACAGCATAATGCTCTCAAGATACACTCATATTTTTACAAATGGCAAGAGTTCATTCTTTTATGGCTGAATAATATTCTGTTATATATGTATATGTATATGTGTATATATGTAAATTATGTGTGTGTATGTGTGTGTGTATACATGTATATGTGTGTGTGTATATATATATGTATATATATATATATAAATTTCTTTACATATTCATCCATTGATGGGCACTAAGGTTGCTTCCATGTCTTGGCTATTGTGATTAATGCTGCCATGAACATGGGGGTGCATATATCCTTTGGAGTTAGTGTTTTTATTTTCTTCAGATAAATACCTATACGTGGAATTGTTGGATCATATGGTAGTTCTATGTTTCATTTATTTGAGGAACGCCCTTACTGTTTTCTATTGTGGTTATATCAATATACATTCCCACCAACAGTGCACAAGAATTTCCATTTCTCTACATCCTTGCCAACACTTGTTATTTGTTGACTTTTTCATAATAGCCATTCTAACACTTGTGAGGTGATACCTTGTTATGGTTTTGATTTGCATTTCCCTAATGATTAATGATGTTGAGCGTCTTTTTATGTACCTGTTTTCTTTAAAAAGTGGCTATTTAGATCTTGGGCTCATTTTTTTCCCCATTTTTTTAAATGAATCACATTTTTTTGCTATTGAGTTGTATGAGTTCTTTGTATAGTCTGGACATCAGGCGCTTATCGGATACATGATTTGCAATTCTTTTCTCATATTGGGTAGGTTGCCTTTTCATTTTGTTGCTGGTTTCCTTCGCTGTGCAGAAGTTTTGAGTTTGTTGTAGTCCAGCTTACTTATTTTTGCCTTTGTTGCTTTTGCTTTTGGTGTCAGATTTTCAAAAAATCATTGCAAAGGATTTTCATATCAAGGAACTTGATATGAAAGGTTAAGTTCCATATCAAGGAATTTACCACCTATGTTTTCCTCTAGGATTCTCTATGGATTTACGTCTTACATTCAACCTTTTATCCATTCTGAGTTAATTTTGTGTATAAGATAGTGGTAGGTGCCATCCTTGTCTGGTTCTGCTAGCAGGGCAATGAAGGCCTTATAAAATATGTTTGGAAGAGTTCCCTCCTCTTCAATTTTTTGAAGAGTTGAGAAGAATTGGTATTATCCTTTTCTGAGTGTTTGTTAGAATTTAGCAGTGAATTCTAGTTGGCTAGAATTATAAAAGTGGCTCTAGACTTTTGATTGTTGGGAGGTTTTGATTATTGACTCAATTTCCTGTTAGTATTTGGGCTATTGAGATTTCCTAATTCATCATGTTTCAGTCTTGATTTTATCTTTCTAGGAATTTTTCTATTCCTTCTAGGTTTTTAATTTGTTGGTGTATAAGTGTTTATAGTTGCTCTCTTACAGTCCTTTGTTCTATGGTATCAGTGGTAAATCTCTTTCATTCATGATTTTATTTGAGTCTTGTTTCTTGATGAGTCTAACTGAAGATTTGTCATTTTTTTTTATCTTTTCCAAGATCATCTGTTCTTAATCTCAAAGATCTTTCATCTTTTTGTCTCTACTTCAATTACTTCTACTATAATCTTTGTTATTTCTTTTTCTCTTTTTTCTAGTTGTTTCCACGTATAGGTATTTATCTGAAGAAAAGTTCTAGTTGTTTAAGGTGTAAATGTAGATCAAGATTTTTCTTTTTTCTTGAGGCAGGTACTTATTGCTATGAATGTCCCTCTTAGAATTGCTCTTACTGCATACCACAAATTTTGATATGTTCTATTTCCATTTGTCTCAAGACTATTTTTTCTTTGACTCCTTCCCTTTGTTATTCGGTAGCATGTTTAATCTGTACATATTTGTGAATTTTCCAGTTTTCTTCATGTAATTAATTTCTAGTTTCAAACCACAGTGGTCAGAAAAGATGCTTGATATTATTTTAGTTCTCTTAAATTTACTGAGACTTGGTTTGTGGTCTAACACATGATATATCTTCAAAAATGTTTCTTGTGCACTTGAGAAAAATGTGCTTTCTGTTGCTTTTGGATGGAGTGATACTTCTATATCTGTTTAGTCCATCTGCTCTAACATGTCATTTAAGACTGATATTGTCTTACTAATTATTTCCAAATAATCCATCCATTGATGTAATTGAGGTGCTAAAGTCCCCTACTCTTATTTCATTGCAATTTTCCCTTTAGGTCTCTTAATATTTATACACCTAGATGCTACATGTAATATGACAAAAGGTAATCATATCTTAATAATCAGTTTTAGGTTCAAGAAAATAAAAGCTGTCTCTGAGTGGATGACAGGCAAGAGGGATGATTTATTCATCAGAAATTTGTGAATGAGCACTTACTGTATTTCAGGCAGTAGTAGGAGGAAAAACAGTTAAGGTTTCAACCCTAAATAATCAGAAAGGTCAGAAAGAATCTCTAAACAGGGACTTAGTCATCATGAGCCCAACAAATGCCTAGTAGCTAACACACAAGCAGAGATTCCATGGGTATTAACGCTGATGTTCCGAGTACTAAGGCCACACCGCCTCCTCACAAGGTTCCTGGACTACAGTTTCCATTCCTTTCTCATTTTTTGAATTCTCAATGTCTTCTAAAGGAAGTCCTATAAACTATTGCATATCTTTATCTTACACTTTCAACTATGTACTTTTTTAAATTTGTACATCATACCTCCTTGGAAAAATGTGAGAAAAAAGAAAAATTTCTGGATATAGAGATGAAAATGCGTGGATGGATCAAGCCACAGCTCTGACATTTACTAATTATTTGGGCTTAGAGAAGTCTCAGAACTTCTCTGAGCTTCAATTTTCTTCACTCAAATATGGGCATAATAATTCCTACCTCATCTGTGTTTTATAAGAATTGAGATCCAATAGGAGTGAAAAATGTATCAAGTCAGGCCTTTTATCAGTGGTTTAAAAAAAGGCAAACTAAACTTTTCCCCAGATGAAATTTCTAGTGGAAGCTCAACAACGAAGAAAATAATATTCAAATGCATTTTTATAAAGTATTTCCTTAAAGTATGAAATATTTACTAAGTAAAAGTTTGTGGACAAGAGCATTTATGTTTCAGGTTCTAATTTCCTTATATTGGTTGCATAGAATCAAGAACATTTGGATTCCCACAATGAAGAAGTTGCAAATGACATTTCAAAAAACAATTCCTAATTACAACATTTACCACATTTTGCTGTATATTTAAAAAGTTACAGATGGCGGGGCACCTGGGTGGCTCGGTGGGTTAAAGCCTCTGCCTTTGGCTTGGGTCATGATCCCAGGGTCTTAGGATCGAGCCCCACATCAGCCTCTCTGCTCTGTAGGAAGCCTGCTTCCTTCCCTCTCTCTGCCTCTCTGCCTACTTGTGATCTCTGTCAAATAAATAAATAAAAATCTAAAAAAAAAATTCTAAAAAATAAGTTACAGATGGCACATAATAAAATTTTTAAACAATAGCCATTTTGTAAAAAAAAAATGCAATAGAATATTAAAAGCCAATTATAACTAAAATTGGTTTTATAGCTATAAAATTGACTTTATAGTTATAAAATTATAACTAAAAGCCAATTTATCTTCCCTCCTACCTAGAATTGAGGATCTCTTAAATAGAATAACTCTGGTAATGGTTTTTTGTATGTATCATCCAGAAGTAGTCTTTACATTTAAAGCATAATAATCATTATTTAATTTTTTGGTTAATTGACTGTTTGCAATACCATAAGATGGTGAACTAAATTGATCTAGAAACTTTAGAGTGTACAAATTTAACCAACTGCTCTCAATTACTTTTTTTTTTTTTTAGATTTATTTATCTGAGAGAGAGAGAACAAGAGAGAGCATGCACACAAGTAGGAGAAGGAGCAGAAGGAGAGAGAATCTCAAGCAGACTCCCCACTGAACAAGCAGACTGCCTCAGGGCCAGATCTCATGACCTGAGCCAAAACTATGAGTTTGGACGCTTAACTGACTGTGCCACTCAGGCACCCCCAGCTGCTCTCAATTCTTAAAACAAAATAACATGGGGCACCTGGGTGGTTCAGTCAGTTATGCATCTACCTTTAGCTCATTTCAGGATCCCAGGTATTGGGATTAAACCCCACATCAGGCTCCCTGTCAGCAGGGAGCCCGCTTCTCTCTCTCCCCCTGCTGTTTCCTCCTCTCGTGTGCTCTCTCTCTCATCAAATAAATAAATAAAATCTTTTTTTAAAAAAATCAAAATAATACAATACATAATATTTACTTAAAATTTTTAAATGTTAAAATGATAAAATCATTTCACAATGTAGTGTGTTATGTGCTCTACTTTTTACCAAAAAAATGATTATCCCATGATTAGCATGTGCTCACAGACACATAACTGAGACATGCTAGGCATTTAATGGCACATGGTGTATGTGTGTTTTGGTTGTGTACTAAGACATACATTTCACATGGTGCTTGTGCACAGATATGAATTCAAGTGAAGACCCATGATACGTTCAGAAATTCAAATGCATCTTGAGGTGGGTCTAGTAGGAGAGATTGATTTTCATGTCTGCACAAAAATGAATTCCAGTGCCCATTCCAGTTAACCTTTTAGCAAAAGTTATTCTACTGGCATTCTCTAATGTACCCAAACTGAGGAATTTATTCATCTGTTTTTAAGACAATTTTAAGTGTTTTAGATAGATTTATTGTTAATAAGGGTCAAAGTGAAAGAGTCCAAAATCTTTGAGTGGCTCCTGAGTTACCTGAATTTACCAGTAATTTGGTTTGAAAATAGTATGCCTCCCTAATGTGGTGTTACATTTACTACCATTATCGAAGTTTCTGTGAATTCAGCTATTAATTTTTAATCTCTCAAGTTCAGAGTCAATATTTTAGGACTAAATTGTATCCCCCATGATTTCTTATCATATAGTTAAATAAATATAATAGTTAGAGTTAATTAATTCAGTGTCAAGTAATCTAAAGATCAACTGACCCTACCTTTTTTGTTTGTTTCTAGCAATATGGTTCAGTTTAAGAATGTTTCTATTGCACATATCCAATCTTAGTAAATATTAGTATACTATTTTTTATAACCTCCTCATTATTAAAAATTAATATAATTGACAAAAGTGATGACTAATCTATTAAATGTATGTTTCCTTACCCTTTATTTCAATATCATTAGTTAAGAAATAATAAAATATTAACATAATAATCAAAGGTAAATAATCATACTGCTTAATGCAGTATTGTCTTTATGCAGCATTAGATACTTATTAAGGATTCAGCCTGAATTACATTGGAAAGTAATGATCTGAAAAATAGACAATAAAGTTTAAATAACAGATCTTGTCCTTCCTTATATAATAATAACTTTATCATACATATAAATATTATATCATACATATTATAATTCTAATTCCTTAATTAGAATATTAGTATGGTCTTTCATATAACTTTTAAATGGGAGAATGCAAATGGGATTTTGAGCCTCAACCATAGGATATAAGAAAAGCTGAAAAATATTGTCAAGAAATTTGTAATTTCAGACAGCTGTAATTGACAATTGGTATAGTCTGACTATAAGTGGTTCAAGATTCAGTAATTAAAAAAATGAAAAACATGTCTATAATTACATATTTCACTGTGGGAATGAATAAATCCTATGTACTCATGCAGTGTTCCTTCGTCTGGGGGATCACTCAGGACAGAGATTCACCTCTGAGACCAGCTCTGTAGGCCCTTCTTCCTTGTATCTGCACATAGCTGAACATCTTCATCAGCTGGCAGATAGAAATGTCAACTAAAAGGTCCTGAAACATCATTCTGTATATAAAAATTGGTACTCCTGTTCCTAACCAGAGGACCACCCCAGAGCTGGAGCTAATGCCCTCCTTATATTGGTTTCCATTGTGACATGTATTAGTATATAGTATGAAAGGTCTACAGAGCTCATTGTGAGAAAAAAAAAAAATTTAGGTACAAAAAAGTAGGTAACAAATAACATCTTCAAACTACACTTTAGAATTTAAAACTGTTAGGGGTGCCTGGGTGGCTCAGTGGGTTAAAACCTCTGCCTTCTGCTCAGGTCATGGTCTCAGGGTCCTGGGATGAAGCCCCACATCGGGCTCTCTGCTCAGCAGGGAGCCTGCTTCTTCCTCTCTTTCTGTCTGCCTCTCTGCCTACTTGTGATCTCTGTCTGTCAAATAAATAAATAAAATCTTATAAAAAAAAAAAGAATTTCAAACTGTTATTTTCCTCCTTACTATGGATGAATTGGATTCCCATAATTAGCACCTAAAAGTATACTGTTTTAAGAATATTAACTTAGAAATCATGAATTAAACACCAATACATACTTTGAAATATATGAAATAATAAAAAAATTTTCTATATATGTGTATCTTTAAAAATATTTTATTTATGTATTTGACACAGAGAGAGATCACAAGTAGGCAGAGAGGCAGGCAGAGAGAGGGGGAAGCAGGCTTCCCGCTGAGCAGAGAGCCCGATGAGGGGCTCCATCCCAGGACCCTGAGATCATGACCTGAACTGAAGGCAGTTGCTTAAACCACTGAGCCACCCAGGTGCCCCTCTATATATAAGTGTCTATGTGTACTCATGCAACTTTCAAATTTCTGAATTTTTATATCAGCCTATACATTTTATATATCCATAACACTTCTCATGTCGTTATTAATATTTTTACTTCATAAGATACAATTGGAGTAAATGGTCGTGCATATTGTTTAATTAAATTGCTCAATAAAAAAATCAGAAACAAAAAAATAGAATAAATCAAATGGTGAAATAAATTTTATGCATTAATTCATTCAAATTCTAACTCAAAATAATAAAAATCATTTGAGCATCTAATAAAATGCCTGAATCTCAAGCGGGATTTTGGTTGGTCCAGACAAATCCATGAGCTTAGCTTAAGCAATGTTTAGACAACTAAGTTCCTTTTCCTTACATTAACTATTTCTTTTTCTTTCTTTGATGCACTTTTGTTCCGAGATACTTAGACATCTATCTAACTTTTAAATTACTCTTTAATTGATTTGGAGAAAGGGAGGCGGGAAAGAGAGACAGAGCTAGGCTGGGAAAAAAGAGAGCAGTTACAGAGACACAAAAACAGAGAAACAGAAGACACCTAATATCATTATTTGAGCCAGGAGCGTGTCAGTCCACTACACCCTTCTCAATTGGTGAACAAGAGAAGTCTCATTTACTGTAAGCCGGCTTACGTGAGCTTTCTATTACTTGTGTTTAAAGGAGTCTGGATTATTATTGAGAGTCACTGAGGGACTTTTAACCAGGAATAGAATCAGATGGATATTTAGAATGACCATTTCTGCAACAGGGAGGAAGACAGACTGAAGACAGGGAGGAGTTGTTGGCAACAATCACAATGAAGAAAATTATGGGTTAGACTAAGACATTGGTTCCAAGGAGGTAAAAAATGACACGATTTAAAGTGTAATCATTTAGGGACTCAGAGGCGAAGGAAAAGAAATCTTAACTCTCAGAATCTGGCTTTGAGAGTTTCTTTTACAAGACCATTTGAAAAAATGAAGAGGCAAGGAAGCATAATAGCTTTGAGGAGGGCTAATGACAATTTATTTACAGGACATGTTGAGTATTTGTAGACTAGTCAAGAGAACACACAATAGACAGGTGAGGGAAGATTCCGGAGCTCAGGAGAGAAAATTCTGCTAAACACTAAGTACATTAGGAAGACGTCAAATGGCAACATACACTTTGGAGTGAAAAGTCAAAGGCATCAGAAGAGAACATCAAAATGAAATGGCATTAGGACTGATGACATAAAAATATACACCACAATTTAAGTGAAAAAAATCACACCTCAGCTATGATAACAGTGCAAAAATACATATGTGCAGAAAAAATCTCAATGTTAATACATAAAGAAAATGTGAAATGCTGAGCATCAGAGCTCTGTTTTGTTTTAGAATTTGTTTCTTCTCCTGCTATATTGCTGTCTTTTGTTCAAGTAGCATGCACAAAAATACTCAATAAAAGTGACTCCCCAAGCTATCGTTACCACATAAATAACCACATGAAACCTATTAACATCTATGAAGTTATTTCTATTAAATTCAGACACATAACCTCTTTGTTATTCTTTCCAGATTGTGAGTCCTAATGATTTAAGTGTATCTTTATAAAGAAACCATTCCAATCCTTTGATCAGTCTAATTGGGTCTTTAAAAACTTTCTTCACCATTATAGCATTATCGAAGTATAACAACCAGTCATCGTGCAATCCATGTTTGTTCCTCAGAAGGCAAAGCCCATGCCCTACAAGTCTTTTTACCTAGGTAATACCAAGAGCTACCACTAACCATTGTTCAATGAATGTTGGTTTAATGAATAAATAAGCACTTAATTTCTTATCAAGTTCCTCATGATGCCAGCCCATCAAAGTCTTTTGTAATGCCATTGTCTTCTATTGGCCTAATGTTGTCAGGAAACCATCCAGAATTATATCGTTATTTTTACTATATACCAGAGGTTGGCAAATGATGGTCCATGGGCCAAATCTGGACACTTGCTTTTTTATAAACAAAGTGCTACTGCAAAACTGCCACACACACTGTGAAGTCTTAGTGCTTACTTTTTCACTAAAATGGCAGAAATGAATAGTTTCAATAGAGACCATAGGGCCGACAAAGCTTGAAATATTTACCATCTGATCCTTCTCAAAATGTTTACAAATTTCAGACCTGTATCAAAAATGTTATCTAGAGCTTATTCTTTATGTGTTTAATGAAAATTATATATTTATATATTTTTTCTTCTGTCTTTCTGTTCATAACTTCATGAATACACTATAGTTTTACCCTATTAATCACCAAAAGAAATGTCATCCTGGCTCTTACTAAAAAAAAATAAAGAAAGAAAGAAAGAAATCCCTGAATATCCTTTTACAGCTCATTTATAGAAACTGTTAAAGAAACAGTTATAGTTCAATTTCTATTGCTAACAAGCGATTATAATAATTTTGTATTCTATACAAAGTGCTCATCACTTATCTCATTTATCACAAAATTGCTATGACTTAAAAATTTATTATTACTACCCCAAGAAGAAGTAATATAAGGTAATTCCCTTAACATTACTTCCCTCAGCCAGAGAATTATTTATTGCCCTGACTTTGATTCAGTCAATAGATTTATCATCACTAAAAATTGCCCCTACTACTCTCTTATTTCACATTAAAGTATACCTTCAGTAAGAAAAGGATCAAAAGCATTTTCATAGAAAAAATGGTGTATCTTTCCCCATATAACAGTCAAAAGTAGAACATTTTCTACAAACATTTTTTCCCCTGCAGGTGAAAATTGTACTTTCTGTATAAATATGAAAAAAATCTTATCTGCTATTAATACATTTCAAATGTGAAAGAAGCAAATAAGCTGTGTCTCACTTCTGCAGGTATTCTACATATGATACTGTCTTATGTGTGTGACTCATTGCAAGTTACACAATAGTGGACAATAGGGAGTCTAGGCTGTGACTCTGAGCTGGTGAGTGACAGTTATTAATAGCAGCAAGCCTGCTGTTGATGGATTACATCAACACAAGAGCTGAATTTGTTTCATAGTAATGAACACTGAGACAACTTTAAAATTAGATTACTTCTTTGATTCAATCCATGCCAGAATGGGAGTGAAATATCATTATGCTAGCAGTAACAAAATGCTATTAATCCAGTTTAGCTCCCACCTGCAGATTTCTAGAAGTCCATCCTCCTCAACTGTCCTCTAGATAAATCAAAGGGTTATTCTTATAAGTGCTCAGGAGTATAAGCCTCTTAGTTGCCCTCTGAGTTTACTTTCCTTTACCTCCTGTTCTGCTGCTGTTGTCGTGGGCCCAAGGTGGCCCAATGCATGTTGCCCTCTGTTAGTTCTCTAATCAGAAGTGGGTACGTCTTCCTAAATGATCAAGGCATCACCATCTTTCCCAGGCCAAATTCCTCAACCTGATTGAGATTTTGTGAACTCCCACATGCACACACGTTGACTAAGACAAGACAATACTCTCCTCCTCTTTTACCATGCGTTGGGTTTATAGATTCTATGGGAGCACTGCTTATATGCCCACACATCTAAGTGTGTTTGTGCATGTGTGTGTGATCCAACTTGTTTTTTCTTTCACCCCTTTTCCCTGGGGTTCTCTACCAAACGTCGTGCCAAAGCACAATCTAAGCCTCGATAATTATACCCTGCTCTACTCAAAAATTTCTCTTCTCATTGATCTTTCAAGTTTTATTTGGTTAAATTCCTCTGTAGGATCAGTCCTTACCAAAAATTTCATTAGATCTTCACACACATGGGCTTCTCTCCCAAGCTCGTGTGATGAGCCAGCCTTCCTTTTAATCTGCTAAGCCAAGTCTCATTTTTGCAGCAAATACAAAGTTTGACTAACTTCAAGTCCTTCATTTGGGTTCTCGTAGATGTAGAAGAATGTCTCACTTAGGTTTCATCTCATGTGACCTTTCTTTCCTTTGATTTTTACAATAATTCAAACTTGAAACTTAACTCTTTTCCCTTAAGTCCTTAGAGAAACCACCAAAACATTCTTGCATGTATCACTTTCCTAAGATTTTGGG
This sequence comes from Taxidea taxus jeffersonii, assembly GCA_003697995.1. Lineage (NCBI taxonomy): Eukaryota > Metazoa > Chordata > Mammalia > Carnivora > Mustelidae > Taxidea > Taxidea taxus. The sequence goes on from RCUC01169675.1 coordinate 14,602, forward strand.
TGTTCTCACAAGTTGGTTGACCACTGAGTCTCTTGGAATCTCTCTCTCCACCATCCTTTGCTGACTCTAGCCTCTCTCTGTGCTTTGGCTGTATTTTTAAAAATTCTCCTCTTATCTCTCTGATTTTCCATTTCTCAGGGAATTTTACCCTCAGGTGCTGCTGAAACACATTTCCCATCACATTTTCACATAAGGCCATTTACACAATCCACTATTCAGCTCTGGCCTTTGCATATGTAAAGATTCGTTAAAACCCATATCAAAATAAAAGACTTTTCACTCCAGACTTTCTTTCTTTCTAAAGGTAGAGCCCCGTTTTACTGTACATTGGCTAACTGAATTTAAATTAAAAAAAAAAAAAAAAAAGTAGAGGCCCAGGTGACCTCTTTGTTTTCATAAACACAGAGAGCCTAGTAAAGGCTTTTAAATTCCAGTGTTTCCTTTCTGGTCCTTCCCTGCCAGTTTCTGTAAGCACAAAGAAAGGGTACAGGTGTCTGTCCTCATAAATACATATTGTGCTATCCCTTTTGAAGGCAGAAACAATTCCAATTTAATTTTAAATAACATTTTTACTTTTTCCCCTCCCTGAGGGGGATTACCTTCCTATTTGAGAAAAGGAACATCAGAACAATAGTTGTAAAAAGTTGAAAAATTGTCATTATTTCATATCTGCAAAATTCATACTACAAATCTAATGTATTTTTAACAAATATGGTTAGCAAAAGGGTACTTTTCCATTCAATTAGAGGTAACTGCCACAGTTTCTAGGTACTTCCCTTTATGACTCTCAGTAACTTTCGAACATCTGGGAAACACCCCATTCTGACTGTCCGTGCATTAGCTCTTATTAGTGCACATCTTTACTCTCATGATTAAATCAACAATCTGAAATTTGAATTCAAAGACTTTCTACCCTGCTTTGCTTTGAGACTTCTTTAAAGGTCTCATCTGCCTCCTGCGGCTAAAAATGAAGTGTGCCAAGAAAGAGTCATTTGCAGGCAATAATCAAGGGTAAACACATGGAGGGGAAGAAACGTGATGACTAAAATGCAGGGATGACTCTAGTCTTTTGGAGATCACAACTGAGTACTCAATACCAGTACTCGTGTTGTGAAGCAATACTTCCTATTTTTTTTCTTTGTACTGAATCTATCTTTCTCTTTTTAATCAACTGATGTTTGCTAGAGATAATGTGTTGCATGTCATGGAGCTTCACATGAAAAAGAATCTGTGTGTGTATGCTCTGCTTAGAAACAAAAGATGCTCCATTAAAAAAAAAAAAAAAAGATTTTCTTACCCTCTCATCTATAAGATAAAGCCAGAATTATCCTCAAGAGTGTGCCATGATATAAAAATCTAAAGCATAATAACCATTTCTGCTAATTTGGGATTTACAGGGGATCCTGAACTCTGTAGTAGATAGTCAGGCCCTTTGAATTTTTTTTTTTTTAATTCAATTCCAAGAAGTTTGTGCAAAGTTCGAGTAAACCTCTTAGACCAGCTAAAGAGATCTCAGCTGCATTTCAGAGAGTTCAACTCTGGGGAAATTTAAAATGCTTTAAACACATGGTTGAGTTAGTTAGCTACAAGAGCCACTCTTCTCTGGGGGCTTTGCTCAGTGTTGTTCTCTGAGTAATATGGTCCACAGGAGCCACACATTAAATAAATTCTGTCTGCTCCTTCTTCTTCCTTTCCGCAAACTTTAACTTCTTTCTGGGGAGAGAAAAACCCGTTCCATATGTCTGGGTAATGCTGCTTTAGAGGCATTCACATAGAGATAATAGGCACAGATTCTTGGCATACCCCAGTAGTTCTCAGTAACTTTTATAAGTCTCAGTAACTTTTAAACATCTGCAAAACACCCATTCTCACTGTCTCCAGGGCCCCACATTAGGTCTTATTTGTCCACATCTTTAATCTCAAGATTCAAACAACAATGTGATTGAAATTTTAATTCAAAGGCATTCTTCCCTATTTTGCTTTGTCCTGGTCCTTGCAGTCTGTCCCGGGTACAAAGCACAATAATTAAAGACACAGCTCCTCAGGATAGTTACAGTGTGTTGATGAAAATGAGAAACAAATGGAATGGTTTTAGTCTTGTGGAGAATGTATATTTCAGTACAGGAAAAAACCTAACCCGTTGATAACTGCCTTTGCTAGAAATAAATTGGATCCATTCTTGTGGTGTGATGTTGCAGAAATGAAATAAAGACATTCCCTATCTTTCATGTCAATTCTGATTCCAATTTCAATGTTCTCAAGTGGGAAGATGACCAGTGAAAACAGAGCAACCTAAGCAAAAACAAACGTAAAAGCTAAGATAACCCTAATTATCCTGTTTAAATAGAATTTCCACAAAGAGCTTATAAATTTTGTAAGAGCAGAAGCCATTGATGTGGCTCCCTTCATTGGAACGTTCATCTTCATGTTTCTGGCACTCAACAGTGATGAGTGAAAGTGTCAGTCAGAGCTGTACAAAGCACTTGGGTGTAAATGTGTTGACAGGTAATCCTTCAAATTATATTTGGAAGTCATAGGTACTTCCATACTTTGTAAATAAGGAAACTGAGGCTTATATAAGTTATCTTACCCAATCTTTTCCATCTATTAAATTACAGTCAATCTCATTTCCTTCTGATTATCAATGTCAGCCCCATCTGACTGTAAACCAAGTGATCTTAGCTGTAAATCTATAGCACCGAGAGAGTGAGAGAGGAATGACTTGAATTGAGAGACAGTACAAGGTCAAAATATAAGCAAATCGACAAAACCAGAATGTGTTGATTGACTGGTCATGGGAGTTTTATTAAGGAGGAAGAACGACTAAAGGGGGGTGTGTCCTAGTTTTTGGCTTTGTTTGTTGATAGGATGATGATCCCTTTCACTGAGTTAGGAAACGTAAAGGAAGGACAGTATTGTCCGGAGAAGGAGAAAGGATGGTAGTGGTGGCAAAGATAGTTCTACATGCCACACCTGGGGTTTAATTTTCCCTTTAGGCATCCAGGAAGAGAGATCATTACGCATGAAGATGTGTGGTCTGGGAATCACTTTACGAGTCTGATCTACTGAGACAGGTTATTGCACCATCTGCATGTACAATTGATTCTTATTACTCACAGTGGTTAGGTTCTAGACTGTCACCACCAATACTGAATTAGCAAATAGCTACTTCTAGGAAATAAAGGGCTAGGCTCCTCAGAGCCTCCGATCCTAATATTTTTGTCAACTCATCAGTACATAACCTTGTTTGTGTTAAATACCTTAGACAATACATATTTCTTATACATCATTAGTTATAGAAAACACTAGCCAAGAAAGGTCTAACGTTTTCCTGACCCTGGGCAATATTATCATATATTTCTTTGGCTTTCGACTTCACCACAATACTGTCTACTAGGTTTTTCTTAAACTGGTTTGCACAACGGTTAATTTTATGTGTTAAGATGGATGAGCTATGATGTCCAGTGCCCAGCTATTGGGTCAAATATTATTAGAGATGTTTCTATGAAGGTGTTTTTTAGATTCATGAATTTCCTCTTTCTTAGTTGGGATATACCATATTATTAATTCATTAACATTGGAGTCATGGCCTACAGCACTGTAACTCATGCTGAACAAATCTTATCTAAAACAAGTTTTCTCCATAAGGCACATCACAGACTTTTTGCACTTAGAGCATGAGATTGCCCTTCACAGCTATTCTTGCAGGCCATTTTAGGAAGTAAATTCACCAATAAAAAGCATGCACACAAAAAATGTGAGAAGTGTGACACTAAGTAGGCTGTGCAAATGACACCTGTTTACAGTACAAGAACTGAAACAAGTCAAATGATCACCTTTTTCAACTTCATCTGGGAACATGTGCATTGAGGGTCTCAACTTCTTCACACTCACATGTTTTGTGAATGACAGCGAAAGCATCAAGTACAGGTTTGGGGGTTACAGATAACTCTTAGAAAATAGCTAGGTTTGCAGATGCGAAATCCAAAACTAATGAGGTACAGTTGTATGCAGAAGGTTTTTAACTTTTATCTTCATTATCTTATCACACACAAAATGAGCTTAGGGAGCTATAGATAAAATATATAAAACAGTAAATCAGAATTCAGATAAACATTTAATAGGCAAAAAAATATGGTCTAGGAGAAAACAAAACATACTCACACAGGATTTCATCATGTTATTAAAAACAGGTCCCACATTTGGCACTGAGTTTCCAGGTGTGAAGAACTAGATGACTTAAGAGTCAAGTACAGTATAGGAAATATGGATGTTGTAGAGACAGATAAGAAGAGAGCATTCATGGGAAGCCAAATGTACCAATTCACTTCTTGGCTTGGTACCACTGTCCTAACCAATGAAAGATATAGCCTGGGTATAAAATTTTCTCAATCAAATAAACACATTGTGGTAGAACATTTTCTAAATGAATACATTCTATTAGTGTCAGGAGGACATTTTGCAACTCAATTATCAAATTTGCTGTCTTAATAACTTAATGAAGTGAAAACTAGTGCTAAAGGCAGTGATTATTTCCTTTTAAGCAAAGTGTAACTCACAAATTAGTACAGAAATCCTATCAGTGCATTAGGTTTTTGGGCCCAGACCTAAAAGTAGGCTATTTCAGGTATAGAAAAGCAGGAGGAGTGAGCTAAAATTGGTGACTGCTGGAGGAAACACACCCCTATTCTTGAGAGCCCATTGTGCAGTGCACAACTCTTTCTAACGCCGCCACACTCAGTCTACAACTAGCAATGCAGGGGATTATTTAAACGTTGAAATTAGCAAGTGGTCAGGAATGTTTTTCTGCCCCCAAAAATCAGTTGCTAAACATTCATCATCATAACCCTGACTGAAACTTATACTTCATTATCTTGTTTCTTATAAAGCATTATCTTATTTTTTTGCTATGAATTATTGATTTATACTTTACATTTTAATCTGCCAATATATACTCTAGTTGTAGACCTAAGGAAATACCAAGAATTCAAAGCCACTGACATTCTCTGGTATTAGTTATTTTAGGTTTGTGCTTCTACTTCCAGAACCTAATTTCTTTCTATATACAGTGTCAAAAGGTATTAAAAATTTGAGCTCCTGAAATATTAGAAACTTTATTAAATACGGACAGATGGGAAAAGTCCTTATTTTGTTTCGACTGTGGACTGACTTAATTGTTATTGCCTGTAACATCACCTTCTCCTGCAAGACTGACAGGACCTAATATCAATGATCTAGGCCCACTCCTCAAAGATAGTAAAGGAAAAAGGGCAAGTCTAAAATGTAATGCTGCATATGCTTTCCTTTATTTAAAATTTTATCCTATTATAATCTCTACCTTTATTATTTAAAGGTTTTATTTGAGAGAGTGACAGAGATGGAGATAGCAAGCAGGAAAGAGAGGGAGAAGCAGGCTCCCTGCTGAGCAGGCTCCCTGCTGAGGGGATTGATTCCAGGACTCATCCTGACCTGAGGCTAAGGCAGACACTTAACTGACTGAGCCACCCAGGCACCCTATAATCTCTAATTTTGTTTTATTTTAATTTTTTAAAAAAGATTTTATTTATTTGACAGAGAGAGAGACAGCAAGGGATGGCCCAAAAGCAGGGGGAGAGGGAAGCCTGAGCAGGGAGCCTGCTGTTGCTTGATCCCAGGACCAGAGGATCATGACCTGAGCCTAAGGCAAATGCCCAACCACTGAGCCTCCCAGACATCTCTAATCTCTAATTTTTTAAAAAAAACCTAAAAATAGGACATTTCCTAGCTACTTTCTTAATTTCCATAATCAGGGCATTAATCAGCTAGGAAGAGATTTCTCTTCAGTATAGTACTAATTTTATAACTTTATGTCCTCTTACTCCTCAGAGTCCTTTTTTTTTCTATTTAAAAATAGTAAATGTTTTTCTTTTTCTAACAATATAATTGAAATATTGTAAACCTAACTCATGTTTTTTAAAGAGAATCGATAGTCAGTACCATCAGATCTATTTTATTTTCTTTAATAGATTTGTTTCTTACATCTTTATTTAAATCCAGTCATATTCTTACAGTAACATGTAATTTTAGGAGATTTAACCTGATTTCCTTTGGACAACAATAGGTAATATAAATCCAAATTTTCTTTTTTCTCTGAAGCTCCTTGTCAATAGGTTACTGATCTATAAATGCATGCTTAAAATAACTCAAATAATTAAGAGTTAAGTTGAATGTAAAGAGTGACAATATCAAGTAGTGACCAGGACATTTCAAATTTTTACTGTATATTTAAATATCCTCAAATTATGTTGTATAGGATATTTTCTCCAAATTAGTAAGAGAATCGAGTTTAAAAATTATTTTATAAATCAAAACTTTACAGCAAAGTTAACCTGGCTGTTATTCAGTCCTGGCTCTGCTGTCTCCAGATGCCACAATGATGTGCATAGTATAGCTAGTGCCGGTGATTCTCTGAACACCTACTGTTCAGAGTGGCTGACTTCTAAGCTTCTTTTTTGGCCCTTCTGATTCCAAATTTTCAAATATAAAGACAAAAACACACAAAACAAAACAAAGGACATATAGCAGTGACACTTGGGTCCTCTTTCCTGCTCTTTTGTTCTCAATTTGAAAGAGTGTACATGTGTTGGGTGTGAGTTTAAGTTACAGAAAAGGAAACTATTTCAAACCAAATATCATAGTGTGATTTTTTCCCCCCAAGTATGGGCAACACGCAATGTGCAATTTTTTAAAGAATGTAAATAAATACTTTGAAAGTTGGCTGTGGCTCCTGGCAAAATGAATAGGCATTCCTACTCTTGAAAAACAGGTTTTATCTTTTCTAATGCAAATCCAAAAAAACCCAATCTTGTAAGATAAGAGGCACCACAAGATCAACAACATTATGCTAGATAACAGATAAGGTCCTAAATAGCTTCCATTCAAGCAGGAAAAGAACCGCTCATAATTTATTTTAATAATTTTATGTGCACACTTGGAAGTTCTGCAATAGTTGCACTGAAATGATTCTTACTAAATTGGAGAGAATGTTTAGTTTTAAGATAATTTGATTCTCCTTATTTCACTGTTTTGTATCCTTTAATTCTAAATTCCAGAAGCCTGGAAAGAAGTTGAAACTTCTTACTACCCTTTGGCCTCCATCCTGATTTCCTTCTGAGGCCACACACATGAGAGACTGAGAGCCCCCTTTTTGCAGTGGTCATTCTTCAGGATGTCTGTAGGGTGGTTAACATACAGGTCCTGAATGACCTTGAATGAAAGGTGAAATCAAAGGACACTGATCGTTTCCTAGTGTAATGCGATGTTCCTATTATGCTTTTCAACAATTATCCAGGCACCAACAAATTCCAGGTTCTTCTCCTCTTTTCAAGTTAAGTGATTTACTGAACTATACACTTCCTTCTAACTCAGACTACAAAGACTCTTATTTTGAGCTATATAACATTCACATTGGGGCACCTGAGTGGCTCAGTGGTTTAAGCCTCTGCCTTTCACTCAGGTCATGATCTCAGAGAGCTGGCTCCCCTCTCCCTCCACTTCTGCCTGCCTACAGGTGATCTCTCTCTGTCAAATAAATAAATAAAATATTAAAAATAAATAAATATAGGTAAATAAATTGCATCCACATTAATATATGGTTTAAAAATCCTTTTATTGTACCCAACGACTACACAACAAAAAACAAAAAAGACTGGGGAAGAAAAGGGAGAGAGAATTTTTTTTTTTAAGATTTTATTTATTTATTTGACAGAGATCACAAGTAGGCAGAGAGGCAGGCAGAGAGAGAGGGGTGGGGGCAGGGAAGCAGGATCTCTGCTGATCAGAGAGCCTAATGTGGGGCTGGATCCCAGGACCCTGAGATCATGACCTGAGCCAAAGGTGGAGCCTTTAACCCACTGAGCCACCCAGGCATCCCAGGGAGAGAGAATTTAAAGGGATCAATTGGGAACAAGATTGGATTGTGGGCCTGAAGAACTGTACACTATAACTTACTCTTCCAAGGACTGTTACTTCTCTTAAAAAACATTGAGGAAACTTATCCTTATACATGTTTATCAGAATGTTAAAACACATGGTCTTTTAACTATGATTTTCTGCAAGTCCCTTTCTAGGAAATCACAGTGATTATTATTGTTCCTTTGGTCACGTAGCTCTAACTTTGAGATTTCAAAAGAAGAGAAGCTTTCTCCCTTTATATGACAGAAACTAAGGCCTAGTAAATAATAAAACTTAAATACAGCAATATGATACATCAATATTTTTTAAAGACTAAAGAATTACATATGTAATTTGTCCTGATCAGAAAAAATAAGCAAACAAAAAAACTTTTTTTTTTTTAAATCCCTCTCTCTTTTTAATTACCTTTTTTAAAAAAATTATTACTCTGCTAACTTGGTAATTTGGAAACATAGCATTTTTAGAAGTGTAATTATAAAGATTGGTAAGAGATTACTAAACCCATTTTTAAGAAATTGGGCAAGCCAGTAACTGTTCTCTATCTCAATTCCCTGATATAAGAAATAAAACATGGGTCTTAACAATCTCTAAGATCTCTTCCAGTTGTAAAATTCTCCGACTTTTCCACTCAATGTATAATCCAAATTCCTCTACATTTCTTTTTTTTTTTTTTTAAGATTTTATTTATTTATTTGACAGACAGAAATCACAAGTAGGCAGAGAGGCAGGCACAGAGAGAGGGAGAGGCAGGCTCCCTGCCGAGCAGAGAGCCCGATGCGGGGCTCGATCCCAGGACCCTGGGATCATGACCTGAGCCGAAGGCAGAGGCTTTAACCCACTGAGCCACCCAGGTGCCCCCCTCTACATTTCTTTTTTTTTAAGATTTTATTTATTTATTTGTCAGAGAGAGAGAACGAGCACAGGCAGACAGAGTGGCAGGCAGAGGCAGAGGGAGAAGCAGGCACCCCGCCAAGCAAGGAGCCCGATATGGGACTCGATCCCAGGACGCCAGGATCATGACCCGAGCCGAAGGCAGCTGCCCAACCAACCGAGCCACCCAGGTGTCCCCCCTTCTACATTTCTTAATAGGTCTTCAAGTTGTATGGTTAACTACCGGCTTTCATTCAGATCAGAAAACTACAGTGAAATGACTTTCACTGTCTCTAAATCACTGCAGATATATTTGCATATCTTTGAAATTAAAAGCTACTTTTTACATTATGAAATACTTATTTTATTGTATTTTACTATGAAATATACAACTCTAGAATCCCCTGAAACACCTGTTTCAATCCAGCTACACACGTGCTAAAATTGGCAATAATGTACCCGTACATGAATCAAGAAAACAGTGCTGCCCTGAAATTACTCCCTCAGGAATAAAAGAGGTGGAACACTTTAATAAAAAATATGTACTGGGGCGGGGAGCCTAGGTGGTTCAGTGGGTTAAAGCCTCTGCCTTCGGCTCAGGTCATGATCTCAGGGTCCTGGGATTGAGCCCTGCTTAGCAGGGAGCCCCCCACCCCCCACCCCTCTCTGCCTGCCTCTCTGCCTGCTTGTGATCTCTGTCTGTCAAATAAATAAATTAAGAAAAAAATGTACTGGGGATGCCTGGGTGGCTCAGTGGGTTAAGTTTCTGACTCTTGATTTCAGCTCCGGTTGGGACCTCAGGGTGGTGGGATGGAGCCCTGCATCGGGCTCTGCACTCAGCATGGAGCCTGCTTGAGATTCTCTCTCTCTCTAAAATAAATAAATAAAATCTTAACAAATTAAAAAAAAAAAAATAGGCACTGATTGCCAAATCTGTGCAAAATTTTTTGCTGGCTGTTACAGCACACAGTACCATATCCAAGCTACCAAGCACTTAAAAAATGAAAGAAGGAGTAAAGCAAGCATCTATTCCCATCTTCCTTCCTTTTCAGTCAACACTTTTTGATTCTTTATTACTTATTATTGTCCATTGTGTATGCATTCTAGGGAGAGGTATGCAAAAGACCAGAACAACCACAACTGACTATGACAAATGGTGGGCAAATGAGCCACAATCTGTGTGCGATCAACAGGCTGCGGGTGGTTTCTTTAGATTGACCAGTTAAGTGAAGTCCTACTGAAGAGGTATCATTCATGCTCAGATTTCCTTTTCAAAAGCCGATAACCTTTTTGAAGAACGGAAAGGAGCATTTAAGGAAAACAAATCTCTTCAACAGAATTAAAACAGAATATTCCAAAGTGTACCAGTGCCTGAGGAACCGTTAGATGGCCAGTGTTCTTATGCTGTGAGTTGAGGTCAAGAAGGTAGGCAGGGAACAGATCAGGTAGAGATTCATAAGCATAAATATTGGGGTTGTATCTTCAATAGCAGGTGAAGCCACCGAAGATATTTAAGGAGGTGAGTGCCATGATTTATATATTCAGTGTGTCACTCAGGTTTCCTGTGCAGAAAATATTTATGGGAAGGAGTCATGTTAGGATGTTTCTTTAGTAAAACATCGGTGAAATGCTGACAAAATAATGAAATGAAACTGATGAAATGAGAATGAAGCAATGATGGCTTTGGAGGTTGTTAATGGAGCGGAAATGCAGGGAGCAGATTTGGAATATAGTTTGAAGGTCTTTGTGATGATACTTGTTTGGATCTCAAGGTTGAGAGGAGAGAAGAAAAGAGGAGCCTTACTCCTAGGTAGTGGCTTAGCAAATATATCTATGATGATGACTTTTACTGAGATGAGGATTCCGGGAGACCAGGTTTGGGGATTTATCCATATTAACTCAGAGCGGACTTTCAGAATCCTTTTAAAGTTACTGAGAAGGTGGATACACAATCATGTAGATAAGACAAATTAGCACAAGTTTCACTATTTAAATAAGTGAACTTCAGCATCCTAAATGCTATGTTACACAAATAAAGTTTAAAAAAAATACCTGTTTCTTGTGTTCTTTCAGTACTTTTTTTCTTAACTGCCTAAACTTTAAGAAGGAAGAAGGGAGGGAAACAGGTAGAGCTTAACTCTAATTGACACCACATATTTCAGAATGGAAACTGCTGAGTTTGTACAAAGTTCCCTAGCCCAGTGACTTATTCAGAGCTAAAGGAAAGAAGCTGACTTTGTTTAATGCCTATGTGCTGATATGTACCAGATGATAGTCAACTTTATCTCACTGAATATTTAGGGAAGTTTTTCAATGCATTCGTGGTTTTCAGCTTTCCAGAGGGAGAAACCAGGGTCAGAGAGATTGGGAAGTTTGTTGAAGAACACCCAGATAGAATTGGTAGATTTGGATGGGAAATGCTTGGAGCTTGGCCCCATATTCTTTTCCCACTCTACCCCAGAATTCTGTCTGCTAGCTTCTTCATACCAGCTGGCCACCATTTTAATTCAGCCTTCCCTTCATGAGACTACTTGAAAAAGAAAGCAATCTGTGATTCTCTGTTATTGGCTTCCCTGATTACTATCTTTGCTTCCTATAATTTTCTTGAACTGAATGTACATGTAGTTTATAATGAGTCAAGGGATATTTTTACTTGAAAAGAAAAAAAAAAAGGACAGAGATGTAATTCATTAGAAGGGATTCTAATGAACGCAGCAGAATCAGTTTTGAGCCGAAATATATAATGTCCTGGGGTTATGATTTAATATTCCTTAATGTTAAACATAAGACAATTTACCTTTCCTCCTTCAAAAAAAGAGAAAGAAAGAGAGAGAGAAAGAAAGAAAGAAAGAAAGGAAGGAAGTGAAAGAGGAGAAAGAAAAAAGAAAGAGGAGAAAGAAAGAAAAACGGTAAGAATTCTCTGTCCTCTCAAAATACATTTTTGGTTATGTTGGATAAATTAAATAATCAGAAAGTATTTGAGTGCCCACTTTGTGTCTAGTGAATCATATAATATATGTATGGTGCATACTATAAAAATATTATTCTGTTCAAGCATTTCTTCAGCAAGGGCAGCAACTTGATTCCAACTTTTTAAAACAATTTTTTTAAGATAAATCCTCTGATAGAGTTGGTATGCTTTGCAAAACCTACTATTTTAAACAAGATATTTAAACAAAGTTTCCTGAGTATTGGCTTGATGCGGTTTCTTATCTTACGTTAGCTTAAGTCAGCAAAATGACTCAAGGTTGCCTGATTTGACTAAACTTGCACCTTAACTTTGGAGCCAAATAAGGTTATTTCTATATGTACATTTTATGAAAATATATATGACCAGTTTATATACATTTATGTATTTGGAAAAATTTTGGTAACAGTTACTCTCAATGGAAAACAGAACCTCAAAAACTCTATTCCAAAAACTTTATTACAATGTGGGATACAAATCTTAATGTTTTTGAAATTTAAAATATTTCCCAGAATCAGTTTTACTAAGATAAGATTTTGCTGGGGAGGCCTGAATGGCTTAGTCAGTTATGCTTCTAGCTCTTGATCCTGGTTCAGGTCAAGATCTCAGAGACATGAAATTAAGCCCCATGTCAGACTCCATGTGCTCAGAGCAGAGTCTGCTTAAGATTCTCTCTCCCTTTCTGTCTCCACTGACCCTGCTACTGCTGGTGCACTCTAAGTAACTAACTAACTAACTAACTAACTAACTAACTAAATAAATATTAAAAAAAAAAAAAAAAAGATTTTTCTAAAATTTGGCTTTGAGGGAAATGACCAACAGGGAAAGTGACTCATAGTCAGTTTGGGGCCAGTGGTTAAAATCAAATCATATGGCACTGTGTAAAATTTTAATAGAAGACCATAAATAACTATGATCAATTGATTTCCAAGCTTTTTTAGGTATGACAAATTTGAATCAATTCTTGAATTAAATCATTTGGTTATCTCTGTAGGGGAAAGCTTCAGCATAGCCTAGACAGTAATTTGCATTTGGATGAAATCTCCAATTTCTTAGGCATACCTAAGCACAGGAGATACTGGTCCCTTCAATTCCCCCTACACATTGTCACACATTGCCCCAGGGTGGAAATGTTATTCTTTGAGTTTATACTTAGCTTTCCTCTATATTATCTAATACTGCAAAAAAAATCCTTAGGTATCATTGCTTTGACCAGCTAATACTCCCCCCAAATTGCACAAATTCTATTCTGCTAAGAGTAAAATTAATATAATCCCAAAATAATTGAATGTACCTTTACTTCCCTGTAGTCTTTTTGCTTTGAGTAATACTGACCACATCTAGCTCCTATATTCAAATTAAAATTGTATTTAATAACTATTAAGTGGTTTCTCTGTGCTAGGTTACTGAATTAGGGACTAAATATACAGGATTAACAAATTAGACTCAGACCTGTCTTCATGGAACTTAGACTAATGATAAAGGCATACAATTAAAAAGCATATATATATATATATATATATAATTATAAACTGTGATACATGACAAGAGAATCAGAGTGTTATGCAAACAAATAACAGAGAGGAAAAGGTGCCGTATAAAACTGGGGCGTCAAAAAGCCCTCTTTAAGAGATGATAATTAAACTAAGACTTCAGAGATAAGAATAATCTACATAGTCATATGTGTTTGGTGGGTAGCTGGGAAGAAGAGGTGGGTGGAGAATCCTTCAGAAAGAGTCAATGCACAAGCAAAGACCCAAAATAAGGGGGGGGGGGAGCTTAGTGTTTTTAAGAAATCAAAAATAAATGAATGGAGCTAGAACCTGGCTATCAAAGTGAGATATGTATGATACTTGAAAATTATTGGTAGAGTCAGAAGACAACAGGTATCATGAGAGCCCACTGGAAGACTTTTAAGTAGGATGGTGACATAACCCCTAACGCTGTTTTCCTTCAGCTGCACTGAAGTAATTCAATATGGTGCCCTTGTAGGTAGAAGAAAAATGAAGGGGGCTGAAAAGGAGGCTGCTGGACTGATGTTTTGAGGACAAACAGACATTCAGTGACTCACTGGCAGGACTCATAGACCTTGTATTCACTATAACACAGTAAGCATACATGGCAGATGGCAGTAAGGGAAAAGGAAAGAGGCAGAGTCGGAAGATGTTGCTGTATATAAACTTTCTACACACTCCCTCTGGGAAGATGCTGCTCCAAGGGAGCCCTACCTTCAGCAGTGAAAAGCAGTGTCTTTTCACTGAGGCATGTGTCCGCCTAGGAAACCTGTTTTAGATTCAGGCTGCAAGGTTTTTATTGGAAGATGGTCATAGACGCACAATGATAAATCCTAACTAATGAAACTCCATACTCCCAGAAGCAAACCACATTTTGAGCGCCTTAGTCAGGTAAAGCAACCTTATCAGTGTATCAGACATTTCAAAGGGCGAATTTCCAGATGCCAGCCAAGGGCCAAACCCACAAGTGGAGCCTCTAGATAAATGCCTCGGGTCTGATATGGTAAGTCTTTCCTGCACAGCCACAGCCACTGAGATAGGAATGAATCCAAAGCAAAAGGGAGAAGGGCTTTTCAGAAGTCCATAAGTCAATTCTCACAACCGGAAGTGCCTTTTCCTGCAAGAGTATGGTAAGAATTCAAGTCCGCCCCAAATTCTACCTCCTCGACATAATCGTCATCCATTCTCTGCTTCCGCTCTATCACTGAACGTTCTCTTCCCTGAAACCCTATAGCTACTATTTGTTTTATTCTTCATTCACACTTTACGCATCAACATGTGTTTACTTTCCAACTCTTATCATTCATTTTTCTTTTTTTTCTTTCTTTTTTCAGATTTTATTTATTTATTTGACAGAAAGAGAAAGACCACAAGTAGGCAGAGAGGCAGGCAGAGGGAGAGAGGGGGAAGCAGACTCCCCACTGAGCAGAGAGCCCAATGTGGGACTAGATCTCAGGACTCTGAGATCACGACCTGAGCAGAAAGCAGAGGCTTAACCCACTGAGCCACCCAGGCGCCCCTTATCATTCATTTTTCATCCTCAGTTGTAAATCTTTACATGGAAAACATGAGTTTTGATGGTGGCTTTGTAGTTCCCTCACTCTCTCTCTCTTTTTTTTTTTTTTTAAGATTTTGTTTATTTATTTGACAGAGAGAGAGATCACAAGTAGGCAGAGAGAGGAGGAAGCAGGCTTTCTTCCGAGCAGAGAGCCCTATGCGGGACTTGACCCCAGGACCCTGAGATCATGACCCAAGCTGAAGGCAGAGGTTTAACCCACTGAGCCACCCAGGTGCCCCTTCCCTCACTCTCTTAAAGAGAAAAGCCATAGAAGTAATTCCAAGATGAGTGAATGAAAGAAGTGAGAAAAGTATGGAAGGAATGAGTGGAAATTTGCATTCCTTTTGCATTTTTATTTAGGTCTATGTGTTTAGAATGACACCAATGCTTATATCTTCAGAAGGAACAAAAGTCCAGACTGATGATAGAAATCATCCTTGTGGTCTGTATTACCCAAGATCAGTGTGTGCATAACATCTGTAGACATTACCATTTTCATTCTCATTGTGCCATTTGTTTCATTCAAAAATATATAGCTATTTCAACAATAAAAGAGTTAAATTTACTTCTAAAGGAAAAATAAATAACCATGTGGAGAAAGATATTTGTGTATATTTAATTGTATAGTTGGTTTTGTTATTATTTTATCTCCTAGTAGCAATGTGAGCATATTTATTATTGTTTTAAACTTCACCAGCCACCCTAATGGTTTCCTATGTTTGTTTATTTTGGGTTGTGGTTATGATTCCTACATAAATGTTTACGGATCTCTTCAAGTTTCAAATACTTTTGGAAAGGCTATAGCCTCCAAAGGTAAGAATTTACAGTCCCTTGGGTCTATTCACAAAATAGAGTAGCATGTTTAACATGAGAAGTGATGGAAATAGTTTTTGTTGCAATAGAATTAATCTGTATCTATCCTGGTTTTGCTGAATGGGTAAATATGAAGCTGGGGGGGAGGGGGCGGGGGAAGTGATGCCTTTTTGTAGCATACCAGACCTTGGAGTTATGGCTAAGTCTGTAACAATAGCAGTGGGTGGACACATGACAATTAGGAAGTGGATTTCAACCACTAACCCATTCACAAATGCTACACAAACTGCTTTCAGACACAAACCATGTTGGTTTCTACCATGGAAGACTAAATGCACAGCTTCGAAGTTAGGCAGCACTTTCCTATTTTATGATGAGCAAAGAGAATTTGAAAACTGAATAATTGTATCAATTTGGTCATTTTAGATACTTATATAAATAACTTAAGTGCAATGTCTCCTTTTTCTTTAATTGCTGACCACTTTTCTATTTAATTTTATGACAATAGTTTCAAATGCTCTCCTTCCCTGCATCTAGCTTGCTTTCTGTATCTACAAGACATATGAATAGATCAACTGTTAAAAACTTGGTAAAATTGGGAAATCTTTGGTTCAAAGCCCTACTCCTCTACTTACTAACTGTACAAATTTGGTCATCTCCCTAAATCTCAGTTTCATCTTTAAGATAGAATAATTGAGCACCTGGCTAGCTCAGTCGGTAGAGCATGAGACTCTTAAGATAGAATAATTATACCCTCCCCAACAAGTTTTGTGAGAATTAAAAATAATACATATAAAATGTATAGCACAGTGTTTGATATTATTAAGCCCTAGCTAAGCATTTTAGAAGGGAATATTATTTGGAGTAGTTGTATAATTGAATTGGCTATGTCTGTGACAGATTGCAATTTAGTTATTTTATTTCAGAAGTAAGAATATGCCTAATATCAGCCACTTTGGGCTGATATTAGGGCTGAAGACTCAGTTATTATCTTAACCTTGCCCTCCTTCAACTCTAACCAATGTGTCAGCTTTGTAGACTGATAGAGGAAGGTGAAGGGCAGTATGAATTCCAGCTATTCCCTTCATCAGGGAAGCAAGTGATTTTTTTGAAGCCCTCTCTATAGATCAATGAAAATCCCTAAAATCAAGACAGGCTGAGATGAATTTTTATATTCCCAAGCTCTGTAGTAAACACAGCAACCAGAAAAGGGATTGAGAATGGCTTCTAGTTACCTGCACAATGTTTCTTCAGTTCCAAATACCATTTAAGAAATTTTCTTACATTAACTTATTTAATCCCCTTAAAAACCCAATGTGATCTCAATGTGTTAGACACTTTCTCGCTTTCATTTTGCAGATGAAGGAATTGCAGTATAGAGAGGTTAAATAAGATTTCCAAGGTCACATGGCTTGTATGTGGTGGGGTTCAAATGCGGTTAGTGTGACTCCAGAGTCTGTATCCTTAATTCCCATGCTCTACTAACTCTCAGTGAAGATGATGGTGACACTGTTTGCCTATCCATGACAGCAACAGGAAGATCAAGGCCTCCACAGAGGGTAGCAGGAACCCACACTTAAGTAGTGCTAACAGAATAGTTAGTTGCTGTGATAAGTGGATTTTAAGAGCACAGATTCCTAGCTTTTTAAATTCTCAGAATTTAACACTCATTTTGGGCTGTGGTTCCAGGATAGCTGCTAGAAATACATCTTGAGAATATGACTTGGCCTACAAAGTATGTTCTTCGTTTAGGATGGAGGAAAAAAAAAAAAAAAAAAAAGGATGATGTAAGTCCCAAAGAGGAGGTCATAACACATTTTGAAATTTATGAGATAAAAATGTTAGATAACTTTGGGACGCCTGGGTGGCTCAGTTGGTTAAGCGGCTGCCTTCGGCTCAGGTCATGATCCCAGCGTCCTGGGATCGAGTCCCACGTCGGGCTCCTTGCTCGGCAGGGAGCCTGCTTCTCCCTCTGCCTCTGCCTGCCTCTCTGTCTGCCTGTGCTCGATCTCTCTCTCTCTAACTAATAAACAAAATCTTAAAAAAAAAAAAAAAATTAAAAAAAAATGTTAGATAACTTTATAGTACTTACAACTCTTCTAGTATGAAAAACAAACAAACAAAAGCCACAACCATCTTTCAGTAATCAACAGATCAGGAAGACAGAGAATTAGGATGCAGTTTTCCTGAACAGAATCATCAACCAAGTATTTCATAGTTGACATTTATGGAATACTTCAACACAGCAGAATACTTTTCAAGCTCACATGGAAGATTCACCAAGCTAAACCACATGCCAGGCCATCAAACTCATCTCAACAAACTTGAAAGAAGTAAGATGAGAAACAAGGAATTAAACTTGAAATTATTAACAGAAATATAGCTAGAAAAATCCAACATTTAAAGATTAAACAATAGGATTCTAAATAACAGATCAAAGAAGTCTCCTGAAATTAACAAATATTTTGAACTAAATGTCAATGAAAATACAACTTATTAAAATGGGTGGAATATTGTGAAAGTAGTGCTTGAGGGGGACACATAGGGCATTGAAGGCTAATAAAATTCAACAATGAAAGGCAAACAACCCAGCTGAAAATAGGGTAAAAGATCAAAACAGATTCTTACTAAAGAAGATAGGCAGATTGCACAGAAATGTACGAAAAGGTAAACATCACCTGTCATTAGGGAATTATGAATTAAAATGAGTACCACTACACATGCATTAGAATGGCTAAAACCCCAAACATTGACAACACCCAATGCTGATGAAGATGTGGAACGTCAGTAACTCTCATTCATTGCTAGTGGGAATGCAAAATGGTATGGCCACTTTGGAAGAGAATTTGACCATTTTTTTACAATGCAAAAAATAGTCTTATAATGAGGCAGCTCTTGTGCTCCTAGGTATTTATCCAATTGAGTTGAAAACATACATTCATGTAAAAACTTGCACAGGGATGTTTATAACAGTTTTATTGGTATCATCCCAAACTGGAAGCAACCTACATATTATTTACAGGTAAAGAGAGAAACTGTGGTATGTTGCACAATGGAATATTATTACAAACAAACAAACAAACAAAAAATGCACTAGTACACCATGAAAAAGACACAGAGGAAACTTAAATACATATTGCTAAGAGAAAGAAGCCAGTCTAAAAAGGCCACATACTACATGATTTCAAGTATATGATATGCTACAAAAGGCAAAACTGCAGACAATGAAAAGATCAGTGGTTACAGGTGTTTACGGGGAGAGAGATAAAAAAATTAAGCAGAGGAGAGGTTTAGGATTGTCAAACTGTGGGATACTGTAATGTAGATACACAGCATCCTGCATTTTCAAAACCAAAGACCTTTCTAAGACATGGAATAAACCTTAACATAAGAAAATTAACAACAACAACAACAACAAAATCATTAGGAGATGTTAGAAAAGAATGAAGGCCATGGCAAAAACAAACAAAACAAACAAAAAACCTAACTGTGTTACAAATGTATAAAATAACTTTGCTGAAAGGAGGAATGGGGATAAAAACATAAAATAATATAAAATTAGATGCAATTATCTCTGTCCAACTTGGGGCAGACTTGAGGTAAAGAGAGCTTTAACACAGCTCAAGTACAATGTGTCCATGACCTCTGAAGGAGTGGGGGTGAAGCGTTCTTCCCAGTAGTCCCCAAACTGAATATCGGGGAATTCTGTCATCTTAAGTCAGTGTGTTTTGGCCTAAGAAATGTGAAACTAAGTCAAACTAAATAAACTCTTGTATATTTTTCATCTAGAAAATGGTGATAACAAGTCCTTTCCCCAAAGGGCTCTATGTGAACTAAGTCTCGTGTATACAATAGGCCTTGTCACAAGTTACCAGAATCCTAGTGGGTATTCTGATCATTTGTTTGGTGAAACAGCTCTTTCATTTTCCACCACCCCAAGACTAACTTTTTCAGTTCTGTTAGGCAAGAACAAAGATTCAGGATCTAATGTTTCCAAAGTCTATAGTTCTTCTCCCTTGGGTCCCATTCCCACTTCCCAACATTAGCCCAAGTGATAGAGGAGAATCCTATCCATTGGTTGGAGGGTAGAATGACATAAACAGACTTTCATAGGAAGGGGGTTGGGGTACAACTAGCTGCAGTTCTCAGGTAGCTGCTCATTGTGCCTTTCTTGGGGAGTCCTGACATAAATAGCAAACATGTATTCAATCAGGCAACATCCTCTTAGGAAGTTTCTACCATCTCCAGTACCATGTGTATGTGTCTATGAAATTAATTAATTAAACACCAAATTAATTTTTTAAACCATATAATAATTACTGGTAAGTAACTGGAATTCTAGAAAGAAGTCTTTGCAACTAGGAAAAAAAAATACTATGCAAGACTATGACGCCCATAAGTGGTCATAATCCTCTCCTAATGAATAAAAGAATAAAAAATGAGCCCAAAGGGCCATTTTTTACATTAGTATCAAGCTTCCTTTCATTAGAAATAGATTGCAAAAATATATTGATTGGCTTATACATTTTTTGCTTTACCAGCATTTTTTTTATAACTTACTAAAAGTAATACAGGCTGCTTCACATTATTCATTTATAAATTGAACTACATTAGAATCACATGTTTTTTTCATTATGAATTAAAATGATTAAAATTGTAAGGAAAAGAAGTCCCATAAGGTCATGAGTTCCCATGCCTTCCCAAAATTAGTACATGGCCCTCTCTTTTTTGTAGATTAAAATAAAAATATTCCCTAAAACAATTTAGAGGTCCTAAATGTTTAAAAATGGTATTTCTTCCTGATTGTCTAGTATTTCTATGATGGATGCTGTTATGTCTAAGTCAAAACCTGTCACACCTAGAAATGATTTGGTTCATTTATCCCCTAGAGTTTGAGAAATCCTTAGTGTCATCATGTAAGGACTCTCTGCTTATGAATCCAAATTTTTCTTCAGTTTATTCCTTTCATTTTCTACTCCATGTCAGCTGCTTTCTCATAAATACCTTAGGATATTGACAAAACATGAGTAAGATTTTAAAAAATGAATATTCTGAATTAAAATTCTTGAACTCAAAAGATAAAACAGGATGAGAAGTTGTTTTTCTCCTTAGGCAAAGCATCATCAAAGATATTGCAGATGAAGATTTTTCAACTAAAAGAGCAACATACCATCAGTTAAAAATGAAAATATACATATAAGACACCCAATTTCCTACAACACCTGGGTGGCTCAGTTGGTTAAGCATCTGACTCTTGATTTCAGGCCAGGTCATGATCTCGGGGTCATGTGATTGAGCCTTGCGTCCAGCTCAATGCTGAGTGTGGAGACTGCTTGGGATTCTCTCTCCCCATCTCCCTCTGTGCCTCCTACTTGTACTCTCTCTAAAATTAATAAAATAAAATTTAAAAAATCCAGCTTCCTAAAACCTTACATTGGATCTTGGCAAGTTACAAAAATGTCAAAAAGCTCTTTAGATGGTTTTTTTAAAGGTTCACCTCTTCTGTCCTATTTTGCAGTTCTCTAGAATATTATCTATGAAGGCATGCAGGAAGTCTGTTTCTTTAGCCCCTTTCAATCCTAAGGTCCCAGTTAAGACCAGCTTTTTGGTAACCTGGCAAAATGTATTTTAACTCAAATTCTTCTATCCTGAGCCAACAGGAATATGTAAAACTAAAAACATAAGTCCTTCATTTAGAATTGGCATAATAACCACTCTTGGCATAGAAACGCTTTAATTAAATATGTATACAGAATTACCCTCCCATATACCTTTATATTAATTGCCTTCCATTGAGATTCAAAACTAAATATGGAGGACCTGAACTGGTCTATGTTTATCAAGGTATATTTTTAGAAAATATCTTGTTTCTATATGCCTGGCTAGATTTAGATCTGTTTTCTGTCTAAAAAAAGTTCCATGAACACTTTTATGTATGAAGCCATTTCTCCCCAGGCCCCACCAGTCTGGAAGGGATCAACATGGCTCCAGAAAGTAATAAACTACAATTTCCTATCTCTTATATATGCAGTGTTAGAGGAATGATAACTCCCAATAAAGTTTCACTTACGATTTTTTCTGATAATACGTAAATATGTCACATCTATTATCAAATGGCCACTATCATTTTCTTCCCTTCTCTAATTCAGTGGTCTTTGGGAAGATCTCCTCTGGAGGCCTTTGTTCCCTGAAAATCCATTTTATCTATTCATATAAGTATGTATTCTATAAATATTTGTTTTATCTCTTCTAGTATCAGAAACCTTCTGTATCTTGTGTGTATAGCACCAAATAAAATAGGAAACATGTCCTCATGCCTCACACATTCAAGTTGGAAAAAATTATTAGCAAAGTAAATTTGATAAAATAGATAAATACACACACAATCGGTGAGTATGGGGAAAAGTAGAACAGAAAAGAGGAATGAAAGGGAGTGGGTATGGCAGGGAACTGGATCATTTTCATTTCTTTGAATGTCAAAGATGGTAATATAATTTCTTCTTCTGCCACTAGATAATAAATTCTGTAACAGAGAATTTTTTTCTGTTTCATTAACTATAGTGTTCTTAGTATAAGTACAACTGTGCTGGGCATATCTTAAATATATAACAGACATGAAGGTTGATTGAGAAAATTAATGCTAAGGAAGTTAACTACCAAAGTTGACATTTGTCTTCTACAGATTTTACCTCTTAAGTATTCCTGCTGTATCCATCACCACAGAATTTATCATGTAACACAGCCACCAGTATTTGGAATCAATCATCAAAATACCAAAGTAGAATTACATTTTCTGGAACTACTTATTCAAAATAGTAGAGAAAATTATTGAGGATACTAGAAGAGTAGCCATGGGTTGTCCCCCAAACCAAGATGAATAGATTTCTTCATTTGGGGTATTATCAACTAGAACTATTGAATTTTAATCAAAGTGCAATTTAGAAGCATATCAAATAATGTTCCATTTGACCAACTATTAGGAAAC
This sequence comes from Taxidea taxus jeffersonii, assembly GCA_003697995.1. Classification (NCBI taxonomy): domain Eukaryota; kingdom Metazoa; phylum Chordata; class Mammalia; order Carnivora; family Mustelidae; genus Taxidea; species Taxidea taxus. The sequence continues at coordinate 37,263 of RCUC01169675.1, forward strand.
AATTCTGTGTGGGTCTCCTATATTAATGTACATTTTACAAACAGAAGCGCTAATAGTTTATGATCTGGGCTATCTTTTCAAAGATGTTTGTACTACGAACAACCTTGAAAGAGAGAGAGCATATCTCTCTCTTGAGCAGAGAGTGTGTGTGTTTTGTATTTTCAAGCATAATACAGATAATATTCCTCCATCCAGTGCCAAGTTCAGGCAGGTTTAGTGTCTATTATAAAAGATTCAGTTTCCCTTATCTTGGAATTCCTAAGCTATGACACCATACATGCATAGGAAGCATTTACCAGGGCCCATGTGTGTCACCATGTAGGAAATGACAACAAGGGAATAAAAAAAGAAGAAGAAGAAGCGCAGCTCATATGAGATTTACTACTCATACTATGAGTAGTAAATAATATCTTTGTCTCTGATCCAGGAGTCTTGTATCTTCTGCCAGCATCCATTAAATTATGACTGGGTAACCTAAAAGCTTTTCAAATAGAGTAAATGCTCAGACACTTCACAGTTCTTGACACTAATATTCATTTTAAAAGAGTTTAAGAAAACTGTTTCCTTTGTAACCAGTAGTGGTAGAATGAAGTTTCAAATGAGTGACTTGGGTTGTCAGTAAATGATATTTCAATTTATTCCAAGGTCTACAGACAAATAAATTACTTCTAAAAAGTAATTTAAGAGACTTTCTTTTCATTAATTGCAACAAAGTTTAGTTTCTGTAACAGATATCCTCTGGAAAGACATGTAGCTCATACAAATACAGTTGTTGACCTTTTAACAACATGGGGGTTAAGAGCACTGACCCCAGTGAAGTAAAAAATTCGTGACTTTTATAAATGTTATCTTTCCCAAACTTAACTGTTAATAGCCTACTGTTGACCAGAAGTCTTACTGAAGTAAGCAGTCAATAACAAATATTATATATGTTATATGTATTACTTACTGTATTCTAACAATAAAGCCAGAGAAAAGAAAATGTTAAAAATGTAAAAAAAAAAAAAAAAAAAGAGAGAGAGAGAGAGAGAGAGAGATAACAAAACAAATGTAAAAACAAAGAGAAGAGAAAATGTAAAAAAAAAAAAATTTTAAATAAAAGGAAGGGGGCACTGGGTAGCTCAGTCAGTTAAGCTTCTTCTGCCTTTAGCTCAGATCATGATCCCAGGTTTCTGGGATGGAGCCCCATGTTGGGATCCCTGCTTGGTGGGGAGTCTACTTCTCCTTCTCCCTCTTCCCCTCCCCCTCCTTGCACTGTCTGTCAAATAAATATAATCTCTAAAAAAATTATAAGGAAGGAAAAATACACTTATGGTACTGTTCTGTATTGTATTGTCAAAAGAAATCTACATGTAAGTAGGATCATGCAGTTCTAATACATATTGTTCAAGGGTAATCTATAAAGTTAATTCATATAATTTGTTAATTAATCAGTTCACATTATTTTCATATCATTAAAATAATGTTAATTTTAATATCTCCAAGATATAATTGTATTTAAGATAGACTTACTATAGTGGTGCCTTGGTGATTCAGTTGGTTAAGCATCTGCCCTCAGCTCAGGTCATGATCCTAGGGTCCTGGGATCGAGCCCCATGCTGGGCTCCCTGCTCGGTGGAGAACCTGATTCTCCCTCTTCCTCTGCCTGCTGCTCCCTCTGCTGTGCTCTCTCTCTCTCAAATAAATAAACTTCTTAAAAAAATAATTAAGTAAAACACATTTACTGCAGCATTTTGGTAAATACACAAATTTGGGGGTAAGAAATAGAAAGGAATCAGATGGGATACAAGTATAAGGAAGATACAGGTACAGCACAAGAAAAGCAACATTACCTACTGATAATACTATATAACAGCACGTAATTTTTAAATTTGGATAATCCTAAGAGAAATTGGACTTGAGTATGAGATACCCACACCAAAGCAGGAATCCTACCTGTGTTCAAGTTACCAACAAGTCATGGTGGAATTGATACCCAGATGCTAGAGGTGATTCCAAGTGCTTTATCTCTATTTTTTACCATATTAGTATAAAGTAGATCATAGTATTTATTATGCCTCTGGAGTCAGAATAAACTGTAAGATGTTATATAGTAAGGCACTTAAATGGAAATCACAGCAATCCCTATCATTATCATTCCTATAAAGAGCTTAGTACAGTGCCAGTCCATAGATTCAGTGTTCAATTCATACAATACATTTTTTACATAATTTCCATATCTCTATAACCAACTCTTCAGAATCCATTAAATATCAGATTAAAATTATTCTTTCTATCCTCATTTTAAAATGAAGAAAATAGCACTCAATGAAGTTGAGTAACTTGGTTAAGTCAAACACCTGTTAAATATCAGGACCAAGCATTGAACCCAGGTCTGTGATTCCATTACACCACATACAGTCCAGCTAGGCATACAGAGCCTGGAATTGGATTGAATAATAACTGGCAATATTAGGTGGAAATTTATCCAGAGACAACTGGTGGTATTTTCAACAACTGATTAGGGAAACTAGGCATAGTAGCAGAAAGCTTTGGAGATCCAGACAGGTGGTGAACAGCATCAGTGGACCCAATGGCAGATAACAAGATTTCAATGACATTAGGGATTCTGATGACAAATTTCTAAGGTTCCAAGGAATACTTATATGGAAGGATGAGGTTCACATCAGGGGAATCAGCGTGATTAGTAAAGTAGGTGATCAGGGCAAGAACTCATGATACAAGTAGCATGAACCCAAGGGAAGGGAGCTTTAGAGAGAGATTTGATCATAAGAAAAAGTTAGGACCCAGATATTCAGGCTGATTGACAAATTAAGATTATCCACAAAGTGAATGATACTAAGAAGCCTCACTACCAAGGTGAAATTATTTCTACTTTACAAGATACAGAAGAAAAGTTAAGATAGAAAAGTTGTGAGTTAAAAAGTTTGTCCATTGTATCATTTAAACCTGAGGATTAAGAGTCAGATAAAACACTATAGTTATGGTTATATTTACTCACCATAATTTTCAAAACCATCTGAATCTTAATGATTTAACATAGATTAGCAGATTTTGTTTGGGGAGGATAATGTATTCATGGAATATGATTCTGAGATTTATAACCATTTATTTTATGTTATCCATTGTTTCAGATTTCTCCTACTAACTAAAAGTATGAGAATGAAAATTTTATCTATACTTTTATTGAAGACAATGTTGAAGGCAGTGTACTACTTATTACAAGGTGTCTACCTTGTTGAGCTGTTCATAAAAATGAAAAATCACTTTGAAATTTTATCTTAACTTTACCTTAAAGATTTCATGCTCCCATTTGCTAAAATGTAAATCCTCCCAAAAATCTCTTTCAAAAATCTGTTAACAATAAGGCATTTTAAAACATAATGGTGCCCTACCCAATCTTAGCACTCCTGGCCAAAAAAGATGAGAAGTCCCAATTCCGCCAAAAACTAATTAAGAAACACATTCCAAATCTCATGTCTAGATACTTTTCACTCAGATACTATTCATCACATCATAGCCAAATAATTAACAATTGGCCAACCCTCCACACCTCACTCCAGATGAGAGAGAGAAAAAACAACTAAAATATTCTACTTGATTAATTTCAAAAGAAATCACTAATCTAAAGTTATTAGACTTACCAGTTTTGTTTTTTCAAATGTTACTAAATCTCATTACATGAGATTTTTTAATGCAACAGAAACTACTTTTTTTTAAATGCAACAGAAACTACTAGTGTTTCTCATGAATACTTTAATGTTTTTCTTTTATGAAGATGTTGACTTGTCTTTGATATAGATAGGAATCACCTAAACTTATATCCTAGCTTCTTCATTTACAGGTAATCTTTTTTTAAGGACTGTAATTTTTCTGTATCCATTTCCAAGTATTTAAAGTGAAGGTAATACTGTGATTTCACTCAAGATTGTTTAAAATATATGAGCTAATCTATGTAAAGGGCTAAACACATTAAAAGTCTCAATTTTTAGGTATAAGTGTTGTTACTATCAAGTAGAACTGTTTTCACAAGATGTTATTCCTCCTCCAAGCTTGATTGATTAAAATATGACCCCAAATTCACCAGTCCCTGCTGGTTAATTATATTTTAAGAACCTGCCATTTCTTGCATCTTCGGTAAATTACCTTCAAAAGTCATTTAAAAGGTGGGTCAAAAGAAATTATTTATGGTGAGTATCCTGAAGAGTATGTATGCATCCATTTCTTTAAGAATCTTTTTACAATATTTGTACATTTCAAATATTTCATATGATTTTATAGGTGATATAAAAAGGTAAATTATGATCAAATATTTTATGAAACAGGAACTTAACTGAACTTTATAATCTTCATAGGTAAATTTTTCACACACTAACAGCAAGCTACATTTATACAAAGTTCTCCAAAATGTTACTTAATGGGAGACCTCTGCTCTGAATTTTAGATATTCAAAATCCATGATTAAGCCTGAATTTATAGACTCCCCCTCACCAGCTGCCCCAGAAAAGTTGCTCCATTTAGGTATTAATGCTTGATGCTTCTTACTTCCTCCTCCTTCACATTCTTCTAATTTATTAGCATTCCCATTGATATCATTACCCTGAACAAGTGTACATCTTTTCATTCCTACTGTTTCTATTTTATTTCAAGCAACCTCTATCTTTCCCTCTGATTATGTTAATATACTACTAATTGGTTTTCCTTTATGACTAATGGGTTTTCATTACCTACTATGATCTTCCTCCTATTCACTGCCACACCACAGAAAGAGGAGTCTTTTCAGAACAAATATTCAGTCCTGTCATTTTTAACAATCAATTGCTTTTTATTTCCCTAAGAATGAGGAACAACATTTCTCATGTAACCTGATTATATTTCATTTTGAAATTTTATTAACTCTGTTTAAAAGAACTTTTGCTCTTTCAATTTCTTCCACTTTCTTTTTTTTTTTTTAAGATTTTATTTATTTATTTGACAGACAGAGATCACAAGTAGGCAGAGAGGCAGGCAGAGGATGGGGGAAGGGGAAGCAGGCTCCCTGCTGAGCAGAGAGCCTGATTAGGGGCTCGATCCCAGGACCCCGGGATCATGAACTGAGCCGAAGGGAGAGGCTTAACCCACTGAGCCACCCAGGTGCCCCAATTTCTTCCACTTTCTTCTTCCATTTTTTATTCATTGGTTAAATTTCATTTTCTTTTTTCCTTCTTTTCTTTTGTGAGGAGCAGACTTGAGGGGCAGAATTGATTAAACCTATTACATATTCCATGAAATGCCATCCTCATCTATGTGTATACAACTGTGACAGATTTTGCAAAGATGAACTCAACAATGTCTCCAATCCCACATGCTTTTCTTGATACTCTGCCCACTCAGAGATGGTGTCCCTAACCCCACTTCTATCAGGGTGGGGTTGTGACTTTGACCAGTAGAGTGTGGTAGAATTGATCCTATAGGACTTCCAGGGGTAGGTCATTAAAGACCATGCACTCTCTATTTGGTTCTCTTGGAACACCCATTCACTGGAGGCCACTTTTAGAACATTGCCTCTTAGAACCCAGCCATGAGGCAGAGAGGCCATCTGTCTGTGAATAAATAAATAAGTTTCTCCAAAATCTTGCTTGAGGTTTATTTGGATTATTTTGAAGTCACAGATAAATTTAAGATTTAACACCTTCACAATAAGACATTTCATTTGGGACTATCTCTCTCCATTTGTTTAACTCTTGTGTTATGAACTACCTTTTAAGAGTCTTCTAAACTGTTTACAGATAATCCCTAGATAGTTTATAGAGGTTTTTTCTTTTAGGACAGGAGGAGGGTATTGTTTTGCTGTCTTGAACAGTATCTTCTCATTCTAAGCTTACTTTCTTGTTTTACATTACTAAATTTGGGGAGGTTTTGTTACACAGCAATAATAACCAGGACAGATACCTTCTTTGTTTCATTTTATTTCATTATTCATGACTATTACTCTCTGAGCCATGATCCCCATTTCTGTTTCCTTCTCTCCTTCCACAGGCAGCCACACTAGTGTTAATATGTGACCTGGGATCAGTACCTACTTATAAGGAGTGTTAACAGTTGTGGTTTTTTTTAAGCTTTTTTGGTTTGTTTGTTTTAAATATCTTATTTGTCAGAGAGAGAGAGAGAGAGAGAGAGAGAGAGAGAGAGAGAGAGAGAAAGCACACACAAGCAAGGGAAGCTGCAAGAAGCCCGATGTGGGACTCCATCCTAGGACCCTAGGATCATGACCTAACCTGAAGGCAGACACAACTAACTGAGCCACCCAGGAGTCCCAACAGTTGTTTTTTTATATTTCTCCTTATTTCGTTAAAATAAATCACTAAGATCCCCCCTCCCATTTTCACTCAGCACTGTTTCACAATGCATCTGGGCTGTGCATGCACATCAAATTCACTGCTCCTGGTGCTTCGTGCTACTCCACGGTGTGCGTCCGTCCCACTTTTTATTATCTAGTTGCCATGGGCTGAATTCCTTGGTTACCTCAAACTCCCCTTCTTCATTTAAAAAACAAAAACAGGGGCATCTGGCTGGCTCAGTCTGCCTTCAGCTCAGGTCATGATCCCAGGGTCCTGCCCTGCATCCGTCTCCCTTCTAGATGGGGAGTCTGCTTCTCCCTCTCCCTCTGCTGCTCCCCCTGCTTGTGTTCTTTTGTGCTCTGTCTCTGTGTCAAATAAATAAAATCTTTAAAAACAATAATAAAAAATTTAAAAATAAATAAAAAACAGAAATAGTCTAGTATGGATTAGTAAATCAGTAATAAGGCGTATACAACACAGAGGGAAGTTATATGTTCAGAAGTAGATTCATAATAAACAGGCATCGTTAATTTCCCTACAGACATCACATACCTACAACATCCTACCAGTAGGGCATGGGGGGGTCCAACGTTCCATTTCATACACATTTAGAAGTATCTGGCATTTTCCTGAGTTCTAATTCTAATCTTATAGTATCCTGGCACGGCGTCAGTTTATATCTTTCTTAGGTCAGTAATCTAGTCTTAGGTCATAACATCACATAGCTGCTTTCAGCCTCACTATAACTGTCGACTTCTATCTTTTGTCCATTTTCACTTGAGTTTCCAGAGTTTTCCTTTGTATTTGCAGAATTTATTATATTTTCTAGATATCCACGCTTTGTTTTAGGCCTTGTCTACATTTTTATCCAGTCTTTAATGAATTTTCTTTAAAAACAAAAAGGGCTGAAATTGGATATATTCACATCTACCTTTAAAATTAATATTTTTCACTTAGTTCTGCTTCGGTTTTATATTTTACTTTTGCTTTTGGGGTTTTATTCTGTCTAAAATTTATTTTTGTACATCATGTAGTTACTCTCACTACTTCTCCTCACAAAAATGAGTCAAGTTTTCTTAATGCTGCCTACCAAAAACACATCTTTTCTCCCCTGAAGCTTGGTGCCTTAATCTTCTGCCGAGTGTGTCTGTGTCCAGGACTCTGTTGGCATATCTTTTGCTCCTCTGTCAGCAATGCAGTGTTTCCATGAGGATGGCTCTGTGACCTGGTTTAACATCTCGTTGCATGAAGCCTCCACTCTGTTTTTCTCTTTTAAAAACTGAATTAATCATTGACTTCTATTGTCTTATACACATTTTTGGAATAGTTTTCTCATGTTACTCTAAAACCTTGCCTGAGCTTTATTAGAATCATTTTGAATATTTTGAACTCAAGGAAAATTTGAGAATGAACACCTTTACAGTAAGGTACCTCATTCAGGAATAAGTTAACTCTCCCACGTGGAAGCCTAATGTTAGGACCTACCTTTTTTTTTTTTTTTTACAATTTTGGTTTTTTTGTTTGTTTTGTTTTTTTTTTAAGATTTTATTTATTTATTTGTTAGAGAGAGCGAGCGAGCACAGGCAGACAGAGAGGCAGGCAGAGGCAGAGGGAGAAGCAGGCTCCCTGCCGAGCAAGGAGCCCGATGTGGGACTCGATCCCAGGATGCTGGGATCATGACCTGAGCTGAAGGCAGCCGCTTAACCAACTGAGCCACCCAGGCGTCCCTAGGACCTACCTTTTAACAGTCTTCTAAATTGTTTACAGGTAATTCTGAGGTGCTCTGTAGAGGTTTTTGGTTGGAGGGGGGACTTTGTTGTTTAGAACAGTATCTTATCAATCTAAGCTTACTTTCTTGTAGATTATTGATAGTGGGATGGAACACCATTTACTATTATGTGAGATGTTGCTCATTTCTTTTAGCGGAGTCACAAGGTAATCTGTTAATCATATTACCTTGTGATCCAACTCATCACCTGGTCTATCATTTCTATTTATAGTAGTAGAAAGTTAAAACACACCCCCAAGCCAATAATAAAATATTCCAAGGTTGATTACACATTACACATTTGGGTATCAACAAAGCATTGGTAGGGGACCGGTGGCAAGAGGACTCTAACTTTAGGGCAGGGACAAAGAACCTAATCCCGGATGCCCATATGATTTCTAAATGATTCTGTGAACAGCATGGTAAAGCAGGGCAGGCTGCCTTGCATGAGAACTTATCCAGTGAATTTAGTGGCATTAACCCTGGCAGGTGTTAATGTTTTAACCAAATGTCATTCTGCTTAGAGAGATACTAATTACATGCAACTCTCTTTTCCCACATCATACAATCTGCAAATAAGGATAGTTCCATCTCCTCATTCTCTTCCCCCATCTTCTTTTTTTTCAATGGTCCTGTAAAACCACCTTCTGTGGTAGAACGGCAGAAGAGTGGGCTCTGCACCTACATCGGTCTATGCCTGACTTCCAGCACTATCATATTTTAATGGTGTGACTCTGTTTTCTGTACCCTGATTTTCTTAACTATAAATTGAGTATCATAGCAATAACTAGTTCACCCAAGAGGGTTACTGGGAAGAGGAAATGAATTAGTAAATATAAAACACTAAAAGAGTGCTGGCAGATGCCAGTGCCAGGTTATCCTTTATAAAGCACTTACATCAGCTTTTAATTTTATGTCCTTAAGTGTGATCTGTGCCATCAACCTCTTCCACTGGCTATCAGCTTCAGGAGAGCAGACACTGTATTCAGACTTACACACTAACACATTTTTAACATTTAGCACATATTCTGGAACAGAGGAAGTGTTATATGTTGAGTAATGAACCAATGAAAGGGGAATGAATAAAACATTTACAGCAATGTTTCTCAAAATATTTAATAAACTAATATGATTTTTAAATTCTAAGGTAATATCCAATGTTTCCCCCAAGTATATATGACCCCAGACCTTTTGTTTTGTCCTGTTTTAGTGAATGCTCAGTAGGGACCAATATCCATTGCACATACTAAGGAAAAACTACTCTTTGTACTTGGCATTTTATTCTTGAGTTAAGTCAGGCTATTAGAGAACCCCATATCCACATTTTTTATATACTGGCACCCAAAGAACTATTTATTCCATATTACATTTCAGTATAGTCCCGTGATCTTATACTGAAAGGCTTTAGAAGAACCAGTTCCAATCAATGTATTTACTATAAAAGGTGGCTGAACTCGCACATTGTTCACAGCACATGGTTCTCTTGATGAGACTCAGTGGAGGAATTCCTACTATCCACAAGAGGAATATCTTTACTTTTCTCAACAAAGTTTTGTTTTTGTGAAACCACAAATTTTCCTCACTAATTGTGTTTGCTTGATCATAGCAACCACTACAAAGCTTAAAATTAAATTTACATATGCCCACTAATAGGTGTTAGGGTTTCTATTCTAAGTCCTGGTTTCATAGTAATTTTCTAACTTATTTTTATTTTTCTCATATATTTTAATTATTTTAAAATAGTTGATTTTATTTCTTAAAAGAAATTATTCCTTTGTTCTATATAAGACAAGGCAAAGTATAATAAGCAAATAAGTTAATTTACAGTGATGAAATCATTTCCGGAAATATGTACTGCTAAAATAACACAGAGAGAGCAAAAAGAGGAGGAAGATAAAAGAAACAGTATTTATTACATATCTGCTATTATTCTGGAATGGTAAACTGATCTTTCCTTTGCAAACCACACCTCTGCCCCTTCCCTCAATTATTCCTGGGATCAAAGCCTTCCATGCTCTGGCCAGTGACTGATTGTGCCTGTGATATGATGTAAGCCAGGCCAACTGGACAGAACCAGGACTTTTGGTAAAACTCTTGAAAAAATAGCGTGCTTTTTTTTTTTCTAAAGAGATTCCTTGGAGTAGAAGATATGAACCAGGAATTGCTGATGGTAATCTTGCCATCACACAGAAATTGTCTATCTGAATTAAAAACTTAGATAAAATCAGAGACGTGGAGCTAAAATTGTCAGGGAATTATCTAAGCCTGTGAATTTAACTATGCCTGATGCATCCTGGGGATTATCACTAACAAAATTTCAAATATGAAAATGATTGCCTAAGAAAGTGAAGGTGACTTAGCCTGAGTTCTTCTCTGGTGTGTGTGTGGTGGGGGAGGGAGCCTGGAACAAGTATTTGAGGGCAGGTAGACTATTTTGAGGAGTGTTCTCAGAATCAGAATGGGGAAATGAGAGTGGAGAACTGGGAAAAAGGGAGAATCAACACAAGACTGCCATCTAAAGTTGGTGATCACAGTGGTCAACATGGGCTCAGTCATCCCACCTACTGAGAAAAACGAAAGTATATTTGCAGAATTGTCTGCCCAAGGAATAAAAGAAGAGAACATTTATCTACCAGCTCTCATCCCCATATTCTGAGAAATCAAGAGATTTCTCTAGAATATGTTAACTCCCTTACATTTCTAGGTTTCTAAAGAGGAACTGCAAGATGGTTTTTCCCAGTGAGATCCATGCCAAAAGTCAGAAACAGGAGATGGGTAGCATATGAGGTTTGTCACCTTATATCTGCACAAAGTATTTGCTAAAACATAGCTTACATAAAAGATGGGCTGAGAGCATAGGAAGCAAGGTAAAAGAAAAATCATGTCAAAGATCAAACTCAAATGTAGAATTGGATGGGAGGAAATGAGAGTCTTTCTTCCTTAGCTAAGAAGGTAATTTCTCCTTTTCTTTTATAGATGCAAAGCAGCTCTTAGAAATGTATTCTATTGTATAGGACTCAAAATATGAATTACAAAGTCTTCAATGTCTTAAAATGAGTTTTTGTAAGAATATCCCTGTGGCCTTCATTAAAGTCTTACTTCCATTACAGTTGAAACAGGTCTGTCTAGAAGCATAAAGAAGAAAAACTCTTTCCTCCTGAAAGCAGGAATCCAAACTGGATAAAAGAGAAATAATCTGGGCCATTACAGGCCTAGGATAGCTGTGTTTTCTTCTTTGAGGATTTTATTTTTTATTTTATTTTATTTTGTTTTCAGCACAATCATAGAGCTGGAAGCAAAGAGTGAAGTAATATGAAGACCTGAGACGTGACCTCCACCCTCAGGTTCCTCCTCTAAGCACTGTCTGTGAAACCTCTCAGCCAGACAGAGGTGGCCACTGCTCCCACTGTTAGACATTACCCACTGGAATCACAGCTTTTGGGTAAGAGCTGATCTGTTCTCCATCTTCATCTCTGGCTATTCAAAATGTGTTGAGAAGACCTAAGCCATTAGCAGAGGGTGAGGGGGATACACAGAGCACCAAAAGATTTTCGTTAAGATATGGGAATTTTCAGGCCTAAGTCTTGATAAATGAGCTTTGATTTCTCAATCTTTGCTTTTGGAGGTTGACCACAAGGCAAGAAAGTTGGCATTTTCTAATCCTTTGAAGGAGGTATTTTTCCTGAGAAACTAAAGAAAGCCATCAGACCTGACACACTGTACGCATTCCTCAGCCTCTGGACTCCCAACCCCATACCCTGAGGACATGACCAATAAGGACAGCATTTTCCTGAAAGAGGCCCTCTTCTCTGGAAGGTCCTTCAGATATGACCAAGCAGTGTAAACAATGGGAGAATTTCCTAGAAAGGAGAACAAGATCTGGGCATTAACTCATTTCATTCCCAGGGAAGGGGTGGTACTTACTGCTCTGCAGGGTATGTTAGGAGATTCGGACAAGTGATCGCTGGGAGCTCTCTCTCTGTTTCTTTTTTACCAAAATGGGAGTTTTAATTGCAGGCTTGTCCATTTTATCTTATTTTAAGTGTGTTGGCAGTCATTAAAAAGGATGTTTAAATTTAAGTTGCTAAATCATGAGTAACTACATCACATGTTCTTAGCTCAGCCAAAAAATTGTTTTGACTCCAGCTAGTTTAAGTTGTTTGCTGATGATTATAGTAGAAAACATACTGGCTTTTGTACTGTAGAACTAACTAACACTAAGAGAATGGTTAAATAAATTGTGGTACATCTATCTCATACAATTGCATAAAGCTATACCAAAAATTAAAAAAAAAAAAAATCCAAAAATCCCAGAAAAAAAGCCTTGGCATAATGTTTATGGTAGAAGCCATAGGGAAAAAAAAAAAAAAAAGGGACAATAACTGTAAATAGTACTGGTCAAGTAGTATAAATGAAAAACTATGTGCAATATATCAAAATTAGTGGGAGGAAATACATAAAAATGCTAACTGCAGGGATTACCCAAGCATTTTCTGTTTTTACACTATGGTGTAAAATACAATATTTTTAAAATACAATATTTTTTAAATGTTTCATATAATATTTCATATAATATTTTTTAAATGTTTTTAGTAAAATGGTACTAAAACTGAAATTATTTGAATAGGATCTCTTCATTTGTCCTATGATAAAACTAAAATTGAATATATCATTCATTGCTGCCCAATTTAAAAAATTCAAAATTTTAATATATATTTAAGTATTTATAAAATACAATAATGCATATCATCTAAAATATGAAACATATATATATGCATATATATGTATATAAAATAGTTAATTTTCTTCACCTCAAGACAAATTTGAGGTAAGGCCTAAGTGAACCCATGGAAAAGTGGTATTATCCATATCTGAAATCTTTTATCAAAATATAGCTGGAAGTACTTTATGGCAAACCAGATTATGAGTCTATATGATCTTAAGGATAAGAGCATAGAATTATTTATCTCATCTGATTAGACTTAAGGCATATATGACCCTTTTGACAGGGTCAAAGTAACAATGGGACTGTCTATAGGCTGTATTAACAATAACTTAAATTTTCATCTATAAATACCTGTAATCAAATGCCACTAGAATCAAGGTTTGGGTGACCAAGAAGCTGCTGGCATAGAATGTTTAGAGAAAACAAGAATATATTGAGTTTGGTTGGCTGTTGGCTACTTGCTTCTAAGTGTGCCTGAGAACTCAGAAGCAGAAAATTATAAATTCATGCCTTTAACTCTCCAGTTAAAGATATGAGTGAAGGATTATAAAGATTTGGAGAAAGAGGAAAGAAAAAAGTCTTATCTCCTAGAATCTAAAGTTGAAATTTCTTAAAACCTAACCCAAGTCTCACTCTGTGGGTAGCAAAATTACGATGTATTTTAAATTCTCAATATTATACTTTTACTGGGAAGCAAGGAGGCCCTAAAATTTGAGATGATAGCATGCATACAGATTTAAGTGAAGCTAAAGATCTTATACCCTTAAATTCTGTTCACCTTCTTTTGCCAGCAGAAGTCAATCATTCTCTCCTTGAAGAATATCTATGTCCTGCCTTAGACAATTTCCTCTTAGGGGAATGCTGATCCTTTAGAGGACCTCTTTCCATCCATCTGCACTACTCTTGACCTACAACCAGATTCATGTCTCAGAAAGCCCCAGTATATCATGTTCTAAGTGTGAACTGTCAGAAGTCATCATAAACACCAAAAGAATAGAAAGATTTTGCTAGTTTGCCTGAAACCCTATGGCCTTCTGAGGACTTGGAAATGGAGGCTACTAGGTGATAATATATTGCTATCCTAAGACAGAGTAATGTTCTCTAGAATCTGGTATATCATCTGCATCAATAATCAATATGAAGTGTTATTTCTCCTATATCTGGGATTCATGAGTTGATTCTGGGATTAAGGGGTGGAAATGAGAGGGGATCTTTTTTCATTATGTGCAACAACATTTTTGCTCCCTCCCCTGCAACACTGAGTTCTGCTGGGCTAGTGGTGTTAGTTCCAGTGGGTAGAGTGTTACCACCAGGAGACACAGCAGGGATTACTAGAAACTGAATCTGCCATGTGGCCATTCTTGAGTTCTCATTCTAGTGCACCAACAGAAGAAGAATGTGATTTCTATACTTACTGAAGAATGGATTCTGATTACTGAAGGGAAACTGGGTTGCCATGAATGGTTAAGAAGGAATATTGATGGAATGCAAGATATCCTCTGAGATACCTCTTAATTCTCCCATGCTCTATGGTAAATATTTTTTAAATATTTTATTTATTTATTTGACAGAGAAGAGAGAAATAGAGAGAGCAAGAGCACAAGCAGGGGGAGTGACAGGCTCCTCCTCACTGAGCAGAGAGCCCGACATAGGGCTCGATCTCAGGACACTGGGATCATGACTTGAGCAGAAGGCAGACACTTAAACAACTGAGCCCTCTAGGTGCCCCATGGCAAAATTTAATGGAAAAAAAAAAACAATATCCCAATACAGGCAAGATTGTTAATCAACAGACTTTTCAGGAATAAAGACTTTGGTTACCCCATTAGGTGAGGAAACACACCAGTGTTCTTTCAAAAGGCAAAGGGAAAATGGAATGTGTAGAGAAAGAAAGAAAATTAAAAATCAAAGCTATCACCATGTGACCACATACAGAAATAAAACTAACATAATTATGAGTATTTCTTACATAGATATGAATATACTTGCATATTATTTTCTTCCTTTCCCCATCTCCTATTCTCTTAATATTTAACTTATATGATACATTAATATAATAAATATACCTCAATATGTAAGTTAATGAGTATCAATCGGGGAAAGATGGCTTAGCTACAAGATAATAGATATTACAAATACAGATATTATGCTATGTGGACTTTATATATCTGTTTGGAGAAGAAGATAGTATGGTTTCAGTTGCGTGAGGGATAGCTAGGCTGATATAATATTTTAGTGATGTATTCATGTGAAAATTAAATATGATTAAAACTGGTGTATATGGTTCTTGAGTTGAAAAGTAGGGCATGGTGGTAGTTTCTTACTGTGTCAACATAGCAAAGCTCTAACTGCATTTTCTAGAATCTCTTTCCCTTTATGGTTGAGAGTTAGATTTGGCCAAAAAGGAAGTCTTCATAAGACTGAATCACAGAATTTAAGAATCACTGATTACTTCCTAAAGATTATTGCGACTAATTGTGCTAAGAAATAAACACAGCAGGTTTCACCTTGTCCATCCTCCCTCCTCCCTCCTTTCTTGCAGCTTTCATTCCCAACTACCAACTCTGCTAAGCCACAGCAACCCAAGCCCACCATCAAATGCAGTCAAGAGCCTACTGTAAACTTCTCCACACATTCTGGGTTTCAGTTTCACTCTGACAGCTAAAATTACCTGACTCCCTAGAAAAAGCCCTGCAAATTCCAAATTGTCACAGCAGATCTTCATGAGGGCTGGTTAGTTATGTCTCCCTGATCACTTAAATCCCCTTTTGGGATCTTACTTCCTTAGCTCCTCCTGAAAATGCCTAAGTGATGAATTCCTCGTTCTATAATACTCACAGTGGCTCTACTTCTTTGCCTGAACCCTGGTTGATTCATAGTTTCACTTAAAACAGTTGACAACTACTGCTGATTTGATGCTTCTTTTCCTCTCTTGGCTTCCAGGTCACCACTTACTCTTATTATTTTTTTATTTATATGAGTCTTCTATGCTGTTTACTTTTCCTTGACCCTTTAATAATAAATACTCCTGAACTTAATCTTGGTCCTCTTTGGTGATCCTAAGGAGGCTTGTAGCTTAACAAACTTAGTTTTTTTCTTCTATGCCAAAATCCAGTCATCAGAGAATATTCCTGTCTTCACTTTCACAAGATACCCAGAATTCACCAGATTTCTACCATGTATTCCCACCTCACTTATCTGAGCTATCGTTATCATAAATGTCCTTCTTTGCTCAATTAATACTATAGAGGCTTCTCAAAAAAGAAGTCAGAGTCATTGCTCCTGATCATATGTTGTGTCATTTTGTTCTATTCTTCAAATCCCTGCCATATCACCCCTTTTTATTTAGAACCACAGCCCACATTCTCACAGGTGTTTATGAAGTCCTATGAGATCCTGCCTTCTGTTACCATTCTGATGCCACCCTCCATTCGTTCCCCCAGCTCACTCCACTTCAACCACACTGACACTACTGATGATTCATAAACATACCAAGTATGCACCTACATTCAGGCCTTCATATCACCTGCTAAGGGAAGCCCACACTGACCACACTGATTATAATTGCCACTCGTGGCTCCATCAGAATTCCTCAAGACTGCTATATATACTTTTTCTGTATACTTAATAGCTTCAAACATACCAAATAATATTACTATGTATGTTTTTTTTTTTTTCATACACATCTTCCCGACCCCAACTATGGATAGAATATAAACTCCGTTGGGACAGGATTTGTTTTTTGTTGTTGTTGTTTTCTCAGTGATTTAATCCAGTTGCCTTGAATAGTGTCTAGCAAATAGTAAACATTCGTTAAATGAATATAAGTAAATAAATAAAAAAATAAATGGTGAAATTCATCTTTATCAAGGATTTGGTACCTAGCCTGACAAATAGGTTTTATATATATATATTTTTTCTCCCTCTCTTTTAGAAATTCTGGCAAAGAAGACAACATTCTTAAAATTTTAACATTTTAACATTAAACAAAAACACTATTTTCCCCTAAAACCTAGCTCTTACAAAGAGGAATGGTAGGAAAGTTTTAATCTCATACGTTCTAAAGAAGGACAAAAATTTACCATAGCAATGAATGAAAAGAAAATTAAACAAAATATCATGCATAATCTACCTTAATTTGAATTATAGTTAAGTCAAAATGAGAGAGGATCTTTAAAATGATTTTGGAAACTCTAAAAATATTTGTTTAGTACTTCCCTCCTTGATGAATGCCAGCTAGACTTAAATTTAAACAAACCAGGAGCAAAAGAAAAAGAAAAAAAGAGGTAAGTTTAGCTGAAATTGAACTGCCTGCCAACAGCCAGCAAGGGTAGGAAAAAAAAAAAAAAGAAAAAGTAAAAGAAAGAAAGAAAACAACAACTAACTGCAAAAACCACATCTCAGGAAACACTTCCAAATGTGATTGAGGGTGCAGTCTAGTGGTTTGTGTAGCAATGTAGAACAGAAAGTCCATCAGGAAATCAGAAAAAGAGACGTGACCATGAGCCAGTGACCAGTGACCATGAGCCAGTGACCAGTGAGAGTAGAGCCAAAGGACAACCAGCCTGACTCTAATGTTTTTAAGACATTTGAGAAGATCTGCCTTTCCTAGAGCAAAGCTTTAATGATATATGGAGTCTCTTTAGTTTCAGAGGTTTTTCCTCTTTATAAGGATGCCATTCATCTCTTCTTTCACATTAACAACAAAGAGCTACCTAATCTAAAAGCAGATAGATATTAGAGAAGCCTACACTTGTCAAGAATCTAAATCTTCCTCCAGGAGTAACATCTTACGTTGGGGGTATACCTTATAAAACCACTCCAAATAAAGATTCCAAACTAAGTGTAATCCTTACCAGTTCAAACCTTACTCTAATCTTTTATATTTCATGTTGTAATTCAAAATCATTACATCCATTTATCTGCAAATAATATTTACGGCATCATTAATGTCATTATCCATCTCAGTTTAGAATATGTCTATTCTTTAGTTCACAGAGGCTAAGAATTCATTTAGAGAGAAAACAAAATCATCAAATTATCAAAACAGCAATTTGGAAGAAATATGTATGTATGTTTGTGTTTGTATCTCAGAGATGAGGATGAATGGCCCTAAATCTTGCCAACAAAAGCAGGCACCAAAGTAACAGCATGATCAAAGTAGCACACGTAACCACTAACTTGGCTTTTTGACATTTTCCAAGTCTAATTACAAAACAACAACAAAAATATTGAATAAACTAATAAGGTAAGAAACATTTATTTCCTGGGGCACCTGGGTGGCTCAGTGGGTTAAAGCCTCTGCCTTCAGCTCAGGTCATGATCCCAGGGTCCTGGGATCGGGCCCTGCATCAGGCTCTCTGCTCAGCAAGGAGCCTGCTTCCCTTCCTCTCTCTCTGCCTGCCTCTCTGCCTAGCAGTGATCTCTGTCTGTCAAATAAATATTAAAAGAAAAAAGAAACATTTATTTCCTAATACACATGGAACTACTAATCTAATTATGTAAAAAAAATGTTCTCTCCTTAAAATCATAAACATCTGACACAAGGTACCCTATAAAGCATTCTGTAATGTCAAGTATAGGTCACATGGAAAGAGGAATGAAGACCTAAGTGACAAATGTTATTATTGTGTATTCAGTTATTGTTGTACATCAATTAGCCTATATACAGAACTTCTTTTTGTTCTATAATCACACACAGCCCAAATATTTCCTCATGTCTAAGAAATCATTGTTTAAGGAATTGGAAGATAGATAGACTTAGAGGCACACATACCTTTATCTACAGATATTCAAGGAGCCCTATCCCCAATTAAGTCATAAATAGCAAATGAAAATATCCCAATAACATGTGACCAGATCGATAAAGGCTGTGATGCTCAACTAGATATATTTGAAACCAAATAATCCATTTCCTAGGGAGAAAATGTCTAACCATGCTAGAGTTACCTCTATTTTGTCCAAAATGCTCTTTTGACAAAACATATTTCTATACACAGACACATGAAATGAGTTGATAAGGATATTTGTCTTCCTTCTTTTTTAGAAATAATTTTCCCCATTTATAAATGACAATATACATCTAAATAAACTGAGGCAAATCAAACATAAACAATTTGTAGGAGTTAATCTATAGCATAACTAGAATTATAACTCCTTCCTTAAAGCAATGTCTATCCCTTGGTCCATTGCACATTCCAGTGAGCCTTGCAGATTCAGGAATGGAGAAGGTAATTATTTATTTAATTGGAAATGTGAATGTGATCTTAAAGAAAGGGAATTCAAAAATTTAAGAATTTTTTTTTCCTCTCCAAATACCTTAAATCCTTTGTTAAGTTTTTTTTTTTCTTCTCCAAACATCTTAAATCCTTTGTAAGTCCTTAGTTGTTAGTTTGTGGTTAAATAAAACATAATTATCTGATAAATCTTTGTAGTGTGGTCTGATTTTTCCTGTAGCAAATCCAACAACCCAAATCAAACTAACACATTTTCTGGCTTCCTCCTGCTCAAAGAAAGCATGAGAAAGTAAGCCAGACTTTCTCTTCTGGGGCAGATTTTTTTAAGAGCTCAAGTTTTGGTTTGTTAGATAAGGAAGAGAATAAAATTCTCTTGGCAACTTTATCGGTTTAAAGCCACAAGACGAGACGCTCAATTTCTTAAAGCAGGTAACACTGGACTATTTATCTCATGGCTATCAATCTGATAATGGGTCAAATACATCTGCCTGGTTGCTAGGGCAGTTACTTGTAAGCAATAAAGTTATCTGAAGCCTGGCAGGTAGGGGTGGCAATACCCACTCCTGCCCAGTCTGTAACTCAATCCTACTAAGTGCTATTTTACTTCAATGCCACGATGCCAAGGGAAGTCTTGAAAAAGACAATGTACAGTGAAAGTCACCAACATTTTAAACACTTAAATAGGAACTGGACTGACAAGTGGGGAGTCTCCTACTCAAGAAACATGCCAGATTCCTTAAAAATGGAAAATTAAAGTTGGAGATTCACTTTGAAAATAGGAATGCAGTGGGGAACACAGTTGGACCATGACTGATACTTTTCTAAGTCCAAATGCTAAAGAACAATATAGGTTATAGATAAGAACTCCCTGTTTTCAAGACTAGTCTGGATTTCTAGGTTAGCCATTTCCTTCTCGGCAGTCATTCAAAATGCAAACATCAGTCAGACAGGCATAGGGAAGTGCCAGTTTATGGAGTTGGGGAAGAGAATTAAGTGACCTCAGTGGTTACTTTCAGTCTTCAGAGTCTAAAAGTTAAGGCACCACAAAGTCAGCACAAAGTAAATTTAGTTATTAATAAATAATGGCATTTAGAAATGGAAGACTGTCTCCTTCCCAAGCCCATACTGATTTTATTTATTATCTTCTTTGGTTTCTTGAAGTTTTTAATTGCTTATCTTAATACTTACAAATTTTCAGAACAAGGGGGCTTATTATTTTGGGTTAAAAGAAAAAATTAAGTTTCTGTGGTTTCCTTGTTCATCCACAGATTAGCCTCATAGCCGTGGGCAAGGTGCTATACGTCTTTAACGCTGAACAATGAAATTAAGAACTGTAGGTGTTAAAAAATAAGAGTCAATGATGAAAATTACTTGTTCTGCATACCTCAAATTCCTTGAACCTATTTGTTGACAGATCTCCCCTTTCTTCTGAGTTCAAATAAGAATCTTTTAGTATATGAGATAAGTTACCAAAATTACTTCCTAAAATTATAAAGGAATGTTTAGGTTGAAATTAAATTTCTCACTGAAAAATAAAAAACTATTTAAGTCCCCCTTCCCTCCCAGTTTGTACTAAAACTCATAGTCTTCTGGTTTTATGACTGAACAGTAATTAAATAGGGGTTTGTGGAAACTACTCTTCTCTTGCATTTGTTCCTTTCTTCTTCTTTTTTAAAAGTCAAAACCACTATTAATAGTTTCATTGAAATAACTCTGGGTATATTTGCTAAAAATATCTTTGTTGCTTAAGTTTTACATCAAAGGTCAAGTGATCATAATCTCAAATATTCAGAGGGATTAATATAATTACAAGATTTATCTCCTATTGTCAGTAACCTGCATATAAACCTCTGAAAACTGAAATGCTATATGGCAGGACTTGGAAATGGGCAAGTGGAGAGAGGTGGGAATGTGATCCCTACAGCACTAATCTAGAACAACTTTTTCAGAAACAATCTGTAGTTCAACTTTTCCATCTTTATTTCATGCTCTCCACTTTTGTATAATATCATCTATGTATTATGCATATTCTCCCTAATTATAATCAGCAAAATTTACCTTTTCTTATTCTCAGGAATTAAAAAAAATAAAATCTCTACTTGTAGTTATTATAAATTTAAAACCATAGAAGGAGAGATATAACTCTTTTTCTAAGGAAAAACAAAATTTCCTAATTATCAAGTATCTCATTGATTTTTCACTTGTCACTGTTTTTAAAAAAAATTAAAGATACCTCATACCATTTGATGCATTTCCAACATAAAAACTATTTTTTAATTTGTTTTATTTAGCATATGCCTGAAGAATAAGAAGGACAACAGGATTAATGAAAAACTGCTTTCCTTGAAAGCATATTTAGATTGCAAATACCAGAGTTTGAAAGTCGAGCTTTGCAAGCTCTTCTGTCTTTCTAACTGGCCCTACTGTGCCAACTAACCTTGCCCTCTCTAATGTGGGTACAGAAATAGTCCTCCTATACATCCAGCAGGAAAGATACTAGTTCTTCCATGTTCCCATGTCAATTGTGCCATTCTTCCATTCATCTGTTGGTAGAACTATACTTGGCATTCTCCATGCCACCTTTTGCTTTAATTTAAGAGTTCCATTTTTTCCTATCATGCCCAAGTGCTTATCCCAGAACACAGCTTCCAATCTTTGCTGACCTATACTTGAAATACTGCTTCACTTAAGAGTTAATAGCAACAAGGTCTACTCTTCCAGAATATGAATGTTGAATGTGGCAGTAACTTGCTTTTTGTGACCACGTGGTGGGGAGAAGATTCATTCCTCCACTGCCATGTAATTTTGCCTACTATGTATTAGACCTTTCCATAAATTTCTGTCTAATCGGTATGCACCTGAAGTGATAGATGGTAAAAACAGAATCAAGGATCTATGCAGCCATGACCAAATTGCTTAAATCTCTGGTCCTGTCTTGAATTTTTTTAATCTGTTTATTACACCCCACTGACCCTGGAGTCTGATGCTGGGATTGATCCCAGGACCCTGAGATCATGATCTGAGCTGAAACCAAGAGCTGGAGGCTTAACCAACTGAACCACCAGGAGCTCTCATCTTTTAATTTTTAAGATGTGCAGTTTGTATTAGGTAATTTCTAAGTTCTCTTTAAGTTATATAATGTCACGGCATATTAGTGGCATTTTTTTAAAAGATTTTATTTATTTATTTGACAGAGAGATCTCAAGTAGGCAGAGAGGCAGGCAGAGAGGGAGAGAGGGGGGAGCAGGCTCCCTGCTGAGCAGAGAGCCCAATGTGGGGCTGGATCCCAGGACCCTGAGATCATGACCTGAGCTGAAGGCAGAGGTTTTAACCCACTGAGCCACCCAGGTGCCCCATATTGGTGGCATTTTATCAGTGTTGATTTTTAGGGTGTTTTCTCCTCTCCTTTCTCTTCCTTCTTTTCCACATTTTTTTCCTCTTCTTCTCCCTTTTAATGATGTTTATGCACATTTATACTATTTGGCAACATTGACAATTACATGTGTTATTATCTTTGCAATCAAAACTGCTCATGCATTACAATTCTTTATATTAATAATTGTTATATTCTTGTTAACATATTTAACAAGAATATATTATGTCTCTAATGTTACTTCAAAATTAGTATAGGTGACCATGATCTATATGTTTTTTTCCTACTTTCCTTTAATAAAAACCCAAACTTTTCAAAGAGGCCCTGGCTCACATCCTCCAATTACAGAAAGCTTAACTGATTAAGACTGCAGCTGCAATGTTCTGAACTTGGCCTTTGAGGCCATGCTTCCTACCAGCCAACAATGGTCCCAAGGAAGGACTGTCACTCAAAGACACAGACTCCCCTGAGGACTTTGTCTGAAGGACCCCCAGATGGCTTCACTGAACCTTCCTTATAACTACACTGTTGGCTTCCACCCAACCTCTCTCTCCTTCTCTTTCACTCAGAGTCAGACTAACAGTGTGGTCTTAAAAACTATCCCAGACATGTCCTACTCCCTTCCCATTTTCTCCCACACAAGGGCTCCTCTAATAATATCCATGCACATTTAGTCCCATTTTAGCATCTACTTTTCAATGGTGCCAGACCAGAGATGAACAAATATGCCAATATTTATAAGCTAGAATAAAGGATTCAAAGAAACAAAACCTTCAGATGTATTGAAATCAAATAAAAAGATGAAGAGATCAACAAATAGCCAAAAAGGGGCTTATCATGTTCACAGTTCCAAATGTCCTCATTGTCTTTCTTTACAGAGGAGGAATTCAACATTTCATTCTCTCCTAACTCCAAGTCCCAAGCTATCCTTGGCACAATTAATGCACCATCTCATCTAATGCCCCTTCTTACATCTAATGCCCCTTTCTGCATCTTTTTGACAGATAAGGAACACTGAAACTCAGAGAGACTGATGCTGAACATATACAGCTCCAGCATGGTCACATGGAATGTGGATCTAAGTTGGAAATCCATTCTTAGTCCTTCCTTCCACACTCTATCTGCTATGGTGCTAGGTTGCAAGATTAAGGCAGTATAAGAGCTGCCACATTTTTCCTATTGTTCTTGTTTTTATATAGATTGCCCTAATTCATAACTGCTTATCAAAAACATATCACACTAATTATAATGAATGCATTCATGTCAAAACCAGTTGATTAGAGTATGCCACAAGGATTCCCTCTATCCTCCATGGCTGGAGTATTTTTGTTTAGATATGAAAAAGACACGTTTGTTTGTCAGATCTGCAGAAGGCAATAGAGGGTTGTTAATATGGAGGATTACACATTCTGAAAGAAAATCGAACTTGACAGAATGAACTGAGCTGCAAACTGCAAGATAAAGTGTTACAGACAAAACCATGTGTCCCTGATTTTCAGTTCAAAAGAAAATTTTCTAAGTACAGGATGTAACTGCTCAAAGATGAGACCATTTTTCTTCTGAACATAATTTAAGGTTGGACTTGTGGAATGACATGAGTTCATATAAAGGTCCAAGATTTTATATGACCACAAACTTGATATGAGCCAAGAGTGTTACTCTGTTGCTAAAAAAGAACATCTAATTTTGCACGCTACTAATTTACACACTGCATTGTCAAAGAATGTTAAACACATGGATCTGGAAGACAGTTCCTGTGTCTGGCCATCAACTTTAGGGGGAGTCTCCATGAACTCCAACATTATGGAAAGCATGCTGAAACAATGTCCTTGATTAGGGTCTATTTATCTATGCATTTAATAAACGTTGAGGGGAATACTATGAAACAGACATGTGCTTGATAAATGGGATGAAAAAGTGATTCTTACACTCAAGGAATTCAAAGCCTAAAGCTGATGAACTGAAGAGCATAAAGGATGATTTAAAGGAAAAATGCAAGTTTCCTTAACATACCTGAAGATACTTTGATAAGGAAGGTTTCTTTGTTCAGGCCTGATTTCATTCAGGCAATTGTCAGAAAAAAGTTGTCCTGGATTACCGTGTGGGTAATGGTTACATTCCTAGTACCAAATATAATCATTTCTCTCAGTCAAGGATTCCTAGACCCCAGATGAAGAACAGTAATGTGACAAAGCTACCTGTAATCTTGGGCCTGAAGTATAATAACCACTACCCCAGAATGAGTAGTACCTGCTGTCCCCTGGGACTCAGCAGGATAGGACTAATTGTTATTATATCCCAGGTTCTGAATATACCTGGTGAGGAATGAAAACTTGTCAAAGTCATCTTCCTAGAATTTGACATTCAACAGCTGGATGTTTATGCTGCCCCAGAGCAGGACAGGCAATGTAGAACTCACATACCTCTTATCCTACCTATATTGCCTCTTTCCCAAGAATTCATCTTCAACGAGTCTGCTGGGCTATTTGACTTTCTTTGACTAACATATACATTGGAATACATTGTATAATATGTTAGGTACACAAATGATTGAGTACAATAATTATGAACTACACTATAACCAGTGGGTGGAAGTTGCATCCAACAAAATTTCAATGGAGTAAGAAAGAATGTTATAAAATGAAAGATACAGGAGAGTCAGAATGGTGGAGGGGAAGCAGACTGAGATGACGTCAGGTCGCAGGAGTTCAGCTAGATAGTTACCAAACCATTCCAAACACCTACAAAACCAACAGGAGATCAAAGAGAAGAAGAGCAGCAATTCTAGAAACAGAAAATCAACCACTTTCTGAAAGGTAGGATGTGCAGAGAAGTGAATTCGAAGCAATGGGAAGATAGACCACAGGGGGAGGCCCAGCTCCCGGGAAGCAGTGGAGCAATGAAGCACAAAATCCAAACTTTTAGAAGGCTGCTCCACAGAGGGACATTACTCCAAAGGCTAAGCGGGGGTGGAGCCTTCATGGGGACAGTGTAATCTCAGGTCCCACAGGGTCACAGAAGGATCAGGGGTGTCTGAGTGCAGCAGAGCTCTCAGGTATCAAAGTGGGGAAGCTGGCTATGGAGATGGAGCCGAGGAGTGAGCTCTCAGCTCTGGGTTACCTTAAACTGTGATCCCTGGCTCAATCAGGCCAATGCTCTTCAAGCAGCTACCCCACAAGTGGCAGATACAGGGAGACCCCCTTCCTTCACTGGAAGAGGAGCAGAACAGGAATCTGTTGGGTTTGGAGACTCCAAACGGGACTGTGTGCCAGAGACAGAAATCGCCCGTCACAGGCCAGGTGAGCTCAGAGCATGGCCCGGGACAAGGGAGACGAGAGTGATTGACTATTTTTCTCTAAGAGTTCACTGAGGAGTGTGGCCCCAAGCTCTTGGCTCCTCTGGGCCAGAAACTGGGAGGCCACCATTTTCATTCCTGTCCTCCAGAGCTCTACTGAAAGTGGAAAGCGTTCAGGGAACAAAAGCTCCTAAGAAAGAGTGAACTCCGAGCAGATTACTTAGCCCAGAACCCAGCAAGAGCGACACAATTCTGCCTTAGGCAAAGACATTTGAGAATCACTATAACAGGCCCCTCCCTCAGAAGCTCAGCAAGAACGTCCAGCCAAGACCAAGCTCACTGATCAAGAACAGTGGAATTCCAGAGGAGGAGAAAGCAAAGCATGGAATTCACGGCTTTCCTCCCATGATTCTTTAGTCCTGCAATGTTAAATTTTTTTTAATTTTATTTTTTCTTATTCTAATTTTTTTAACTTTCCTCTTTCCTCGTTTAAAGTTTTTGAACTAGTTTATCTTAATAATACCTTTCTAAAAAACAAAACAAAACTTTTTAAACTTCATTATTATAGTCATATTTTATCCTTCATTGTATCTAACTTTATTTTTTGTATACAGATAGAGTTTTTTCTTCTAAAACATTCTGGGATACAATTTCTTCTAATAGATCAAAATATAACCTAAATCTAGCACGGGGCTTTGTTCTATTCTCCAGCCTGAACAAATTCTCTCCACTTTCTTTTTCTTTCTTTTCCCAACCAACTTATCAATTCCTTTTTTAGAATGTTTTTTTAATTTTCATCTTTACAGTCATATTCCATCCCTTCATCCTGTTTATCCTTATTTTTGCATATATATATTTTTTTCTTTCTTTAAAATTTTGGGAGGTAATTTCTTCTAAGAGACCAAAATACACCCTAAATCAAGTGGGTAGCTCTGTTCTATTCACCAGTCTAATATATATATATATATATTTTTTTTAATAATTTCTTTTTACCCCCTTTCTTCTAGCCCTGATTTGGGGTCTCTTCTCATTTGGTTAGCACACATTTTTCTGGGGTCCTTGCCATCCCTTTATTATTTTATTCTCTCATTCATATATTCTTATCTGGATAAAATAACAAGGCAGTAAACTCACCTCAAAAAAAAAGAACAAGAGACAGTACCAAAGGCTATGGACCTAAACAATATGGACATCAGTAAAACATCAGATCTAGAATTCAGGATGACGAATCTCAAGGTGTTAGCTGGGCTCGAAAAAAGCATGGAAGATATTAGAAAACCCTTTCTAGAGAAATGTAATCTCTTTCTGGAGAAACAAAAGGACTAAAATCTAACCAAGCTGACATCAGAAAAGCTATTTATGAGGTGTGATGAAAAATGAAGACTCTTACCACTATGATAAATGAGACAGAAAACAGAAATAGTGATATAGAAGACCAAATAATGGAGATTTAAGAAGCTGAGAAAAGAGTGAAAAATAACTACTAGACCACAGGGGAGAATTCAAGAGATAAGTGATACTGTAAGATGAAACAATATTAAAGACAGAGGGGGGCAGAAGGTATATTGGAATGAATTATTGTAGAGAATTTCCCTAATATGTCAAAGGGAACAAGCATCAAAATCCAGGAGGCACTAGGAAACCCCTTCAAAATCAATGAAAACAGGTCCACACCCTGTCATCTAACAGTAAAATTTACAAGTCTTGGTGACAAAGAGAAAATCCTGAAAGCAGCCCAGGATGAGAAGTCTATAACATACAATGGTAAGTATATTAGATTGGCAGCAGACTTATCCACAAAGTCTGACCTGGCAGGCCAGAATGATATATTCAGAGCACTAAACAAGAAAAACATGCAGCCAAAAATACTACATCCAGCTAGGCTATCAATGAAAATGGAAGGAGAGATAAAAAATCTTCTAGGACAAACAAAAACTGAAAGAATTTGTAAACACCAAACCAGCCATATAAGAAATACTGAAAGGGGTCCTCTAAGCAAAGAGAGAGCCTAAAAGTAGTAGACCAGAAAGGAACACAGACAATATACAGTAACAGTCACCTTACAGGCAATACAATGGCACTAAATTCATATCTTTCAATAGTTACCCTGAATGTAAATGGGCTAAATGCCCCAATCAAAAGGCACAGGGTATCAGAATGGATAAAAAAAACAAAACCCACCAATATGCTGTCTATAAGACACTCATTTTAGACCCAAAGACAACTCCAGATTTAAAGTGAGGGGGTGGAAAAAAATTTACCATGCTAATGGACATCAAAAGAAAGCTGGGGTGGCAATCCTTATATCAGATAAATTATATTTTAAGCCAAAGACTATAATAAGAGCTAAGGAAAGACACTATCATACTCAGAGGGTCTGTCCAACAAGAAGATCTAACAATTTTAAATATCTATGCCCCTAACATGGGAGCAGCCAAATACACAAGCCAATTAACAACAAAATCAAAGAAACACACCAACAATAATACAATAATAGTAGGGTACTTTAACAGCCCCTTCAATGAAATGGACAGACCATTCAAGCAAAAGATCAACAAGGAAGTAAAGGCTTTAAATGACACACTGGACCAGATGTACATCACAGATATATTCAGAACATTCCATCCCAAAGCAACAGAATGCACATTCTTCTCTAGTGCACATGGAACATTCTCCAGAATAGATCATATCCTGGGTCACAAATCAGGCCTCAACCGGTACCAAAAGATTGGGATCATCCCTGCATATTTTCAGAAAGACCACAATGCTCTGAAGCTAGAACTCAATCATGAGGAAAGTTAGAAAGAATTCAAATACATGGAGGATAAAGAACATCCTACTAAAGAATAATGGGTCAACCAGGATATTAAAGAAGAATTAAAAAAATTCATGGAAACAAATGATAATGAAAAGACAACTGTTCAGAATCTGTGGAACACAGCATAGGCGGTCCTGAGAGGAAAGTATATAGTGATACAAGCCTTTCTCAAGAAACAATAAAGGTCTTGAGTACACAACCTACTCCTACACCTAAAGGAGCTGGAGAAAGAACAGCAAAGAAAGCCTAAACCCAGCAGGAAAAGAGAAATGATAAAGATCAGAGCAGAAATCAATGAAATAGACGCCAAAAAAAAAAAAAAAAAAAAACCAAGAATAACCAGTAGAACAAATCAACGAAACTAAGAGCTGGTTCTTTGAAAGAATTAATAAGATTGATAAACTCCTGGACAGTCTTATCAAAAAGAAAAGAGAAAGAACCCAAATTAATAAGAACATGAATAAAAGAGGAGAGATCACAACCAACATTAAAGAAATACAAACAATTATAAAAACATATTCATAGTAACTATATGCCAGCAAATTTGACAATCTGGAAGAAATGGATGCATTCCTAGATACATATAAACTACCAAAACTGAACCAGGAAGAAATAGAAAACCTGAACAGACCCATAACCAGTAAGGAGATTGAAACAGTCATCAAAAATCTCCCAACAAACAAGAGCCTGGGGCCAGACAGCTTCCCAGGGGAATTCTACCAAGCATTTAAAGAAGAATTAATACCTATTCTCCTGAAACAGTTCCAAAAAAACAGAAATGGAAGGAAAACTTCCAAACTCATTTTATGAGGCCAGCATTACCTTGATCTGCAAACCTGACAAAAACCCCATCAAAAAGGAGAGTTACAGACCAATATCCTTGATGAACACAGATGAAAAAATTCTCACCAAAATACTAGCCAATAGGATCCAACAGTACATTAAAAGGATTATTTACCACAACCAAGTGGGATTTATTCCTGGGCTGCAAGGTTGGTTCAACACCCACAAATAAATCAGTGTGATAGAACACATTAATAAAAGAAAGAACAAGAACCTATGATACTCTCTATAGATGCTGAAAAAGCATTTGACAAAGTATAGCATCCTTTCTTGATCAAAACTCTTCAAAGTGTAGGCATAGAGGGTAAAAACCTCAATATCATCAAAGCCATCTAATGAAAAACCCACAGCGTATATCATTCTCAACGGGGAAAACTGAGAGCTTTTCCCCTAAGGTCAGGAACATGGTAGGGATGTCCACTATCACCACTGCTATTCAACATAGTACTAGAAGTCCTAGTCTCAGCAATCAGACAACAAAAAGAAATTAAAGGCATCCAAATCAGCAAAGAAGAAGTCACTCTCACTCTTTGCAGGTGATAGGATATTTTATGTGAAAAACCCAAAAGACTCCGCTCCAAGTCTGCTAGAACTTGTACAGGAATTCAGTAAAGTGTCAGGATATAAAATCAATGCACAGAAATCAGTTGCACTTCTTTACACCAACAAGACAGAAGAAAGAGAAATTAAGGAGTCAATCTCATTTACGATTGCACCAAAAACCCTAAGATACCTAGGAATAAACCTAATCAAAGAGGCAAAGAATCTGTACTCAGAAAACTATAAAGTACTCATGAAGGAAATTGAGGAAGACACAAAGAAATGGAAAAATGTTCCATGCTCATGGATTGGAAGAACAAATATTGTGAAAACGTCTATGGTACTTAAAGCAATCTACACATTTCATGCAATCCCTATCAAAATACCATCATTTTTTTTCAAAGAAATGGAACAAGTAATCTTAAAATTTATATGGAACCAGAAAAGACCCCCAAATAGCCAGAGGAATGTTGAAAAAGAAAGCCAAAGTTGGTGGCATCACAATTCTAGACTTCAAGCTCTATTACAAAGCTGTCATCATCAAGACAGTATGGTAATGGCACAAAAACAGATACATAGATCAATGGAACAGAATAGAGAGCCCAGAAATAGACCCTCAACACTATGGTCAACTAATCTCCAACAAGCCAGGAAAGACTGTCCAATAGAAAAAAGAGAGTCTCTTCAACAAATGGTGTTGGGAAAATTGGACAGCCACATGCAGAAAAATGAAACTGGACCATTTCCTTACACCACACACAAAAATAGACTCCAAATGGATTAAAGACCTCAATGAAGACAGGAGTCCATCAAAATCCTTGAGGAGAACATAAGCAGCAACCTCTTTGACCTCAGCTGCAGCAACTTCTTCCTAGAAACATTGCCAAAAGCAAGGGAAGCAAAGGCAAAAATGAACTCTTAGGCCTTCATCAAGATCAAAAGCTTTTGCACAGCAAAGGAAACAGTCAAGAAAACCAAAAGACAACTGACAGAATGGGGGAAGATATTTGCAAATGACATATCAGATAAAGGGCTAGTATCCACAATCTTTAAAGAACTTATCAAACTCAACACCCAAAAAACAAAGAATCCAATCAAGAAATGGGCAGAGGACATGAACAGACATTTCTGCAAAGAAGACATCCAGATGGCCAACAGACACATGAAAAAGTGCTCCACATCACTGGGCATCAGGGAAATACAAATCAAAACCACAATGAGATACCACATCATGCCAGTCAGAATGGCTAAAATTAACAAGTCAGGAAATGACAGATGCTGGCGAGGATGCAGAGAAAGAGGAACCCTCCTACACTGTTGGTGGGAATGCAAGCTGGTGCAACCACTCTGGAAAACAGCATGGAGCCTCCTCAAAAAGTTAAAAATAGAGCTACCCTATGACCCAGCAATCACACTACTGGGTATTTATCCTAAAGATATAAATATAGTGATCCAAAGGGGCACGTGCACCCGAATGTTTATAGCAGCAATGTCCACAATAGCCAAACTATGGAAAGAACCTAGATGTCCATCAACAGATGAATGGATAAAGAAGTGGTATATATACAATGGAATACTATACAGCCATCAAAAGAAATGAAATCTTGCCATTTGCAACAACGTGGATGGAACTAGAGGGTATTTTGCTGAGCAAAATACGTCAATCAGAGAAATACAATTATCATATGATCTTCCTGGTATGAGGAATTTGAGAGGCAAAGTGGGGAGTTTGGGGAGTAGGGAAGGAAAAAATAAAATAAGATGGGATCAGGAGGGAGACAAACCGTAAGAGATTTTTAATCTCAGAAAACAAACTGAAGATTGCTGTGGGGTGGTGGTATGGAGAGTGTGGTTGGGTTATGGACATTGGGGAGGGTATGTGCTATGGTGAGTGCTGTGAAGTGTGTAAGCCTAATGATTCACAGACCTGTACCCTTGGGGCAAATAATACATTATATGTTAATTTTAAAAATTATTTAAAATTTTTAAATTAAAGATAATAGGACATGAAATCAAAGTTTTGGGTTGTTTGGGGGGGCTTTTTCCTGAGGTAAGAATGTTTCAGTCATCAGAGTCTTCAAAGAGAGGTGAGGATGGCATCAGTTATGTATATTATCAGGCTTATTTTCTCACCAAGGATTCCTGTATCGAGTGGGAAAATGTTTTTGTTTTTTGGCTTGTTTTTGCTTTTATTTTTGTTTTTTTGGTCTAAGTCCCCTTTTAGTTTGAAAATTCTATTGTACTTCTGCTTTGAATGGGCAATGCAAAACTGCACCCAAGAAGTTGTCTCATGGGACTGATTAAATGCATGTAGCTAGTGTGTTTTCTCAGTGGCAGTGTTCTTACTATATTTGCACATTTTCATTACCCTCTCCACCCCTTATTTCTTAAATGTTCCAAGAGTAATTTCATGCTTCAATTATACTTCCTTTATGATTTCTACATTATTTTTAAAAGGATGT
This sequence comes from Taxidea taxus jeffersonii, assembly GCA_003697995.1. NCBI lineage: Eukaryota > Metazoa > Chordata > Mammalia > Carnivora > Mustelidae > Taxidea > Taxidea taxus. The sequence continues at coordinate 69,644 of RCUC01169675.1, forward strand.
TTTAAATGTCTATTTTTTTTGTTTACCTGAATTTTGTTTTTATTTAATCCTTATTTATTTATCTATCTTTTTAAATTTTAGAATACACATTAAGTTTAGTAAAGGCGAAGTTTTATCCAAGCATGTGAGGGATCTTCCTTCAAACTATGACTGAAACCTATCACTTTTTCTTCACAGGATACTTATTAATACTGTAAAATGAGAAGACTGTCTCATTGTGGAAATGTTGTAAAAGGTGTTATTTGAGGTCTTGAAAAACTACCAACAAAAGATCTTATTTTTATACTCCCCTGAAAGATAATATATGCTGGCAGCATTGAACATTATAACTAAACTTGGCATTACAACATATAGCTTACTCAGATGCCAGAATTTCATTGTAAATGAAGGCTCTACTCATTCAGCTTCATTAGTTATTTCCTTTCTCATAACACACCAAACAATGCAGTTAAAGCAGTAAAGCCAAAATCCAAATGTTCAAACTATCTTGAGTAGGGATTGTAAAAATACTGGGCCCAAATGATGAAAAGCTATAAATGGCTAATTCCTTAAGAGAGAAAGTTATCATCCCTTTGAGACAAATAAGCAATCAAATTTATGGAAAAATGGGGAGAATTAAAACATACCATTGTATCTGATCCCAGAGAGTTTCCATTTATTTGACCTTTCCATGTTGGAGGTATCTCTATTTTGACTTGCATCTCATGAAGGTTTTAAGGGAGTTATGGAACATGCAAGATAATTTTTACATCTATTTTTCCTCAGTTGTTTTACAAGTAATCCAACCACTTGAAGCTCTAGAATGGAAATTTAATGTTTTTTTCTTTCAAATAACCAATATAAACATTTTTGGATATTTACTCTTCTATTATTTTTAATTTGTAACAGGGATATTTGTATGAGCCAATGGATATTCTTAAAATACTGCAGAGAACTGGAAATGCTATATCTGGAATCACAATTTAATTTTACATAACATCTAAACACATGAAACAAATAGAAGTGCTCTAAACAAGCATTTTGAGAAATTCAAAACAGAATGAGCTTATGTAGAGAGAACGAGAAAGAAGAGAATGGAAAACAAGGAAAAACACAAGAAACAGTAAAAAAGGAAGAGAAGAAAGAACTAGATTACAGAATGAAAGATAGGCTAGCTAAATTATTTTATATCTGTCTATTTTGAATTCCTTTAGGGAATTTGAAAACAGCAATTGGGGCCTCTTCTAGAGTTATTTCATTTACTTGATAAAAAATAATTTGATATACTTAAAGATATTTTTTTATCTAGTAAGATTGAAGCCAATTATCAAAAATTTATGAGTGTGTTGATTGAATTAACATACAGTTTCTCACTCATAAACCACTGTTACAGTAGATAGTCTACAATGTCCAGTTTTAGTTGAAGCTGTTCACAAAATAATATGCATAAACCACCCTATCCTTTTTTGTATCACTCTTATCTTTTACATGTGTCTTATGCACACCTCTTTGACTGCAGATAATTGACAGATTTTTCCAAAGCATTTAATTTGGTTTTTATAATTTATTTGTAATAAATTATATATTTTATATATAATAAATTTTATAAATTATTTATAATTTTAATTTGGTTCTTTCTTCTCATATTGTTGCTTTACCAGTTATGTAATATTTGACTTATTAAAATAACTTATTATAGAAAGTATAAATATCCTAATTAAGTTTTTAAAAAAGCACACTTTCCTGATAAGCATAATAGATGGTCTAACTGTTCAGAAAAAAGATAAGTGATATGTTCTAGAGGACAGCTAACTAATCCTGAATATACATAGAAGATACTTGTCAGTATGAACCATACAGGTTAATCTTAGGAGCCAATTAAATGGTAGTGTAATTAGAGAGCTTTTCTGTATTTATGTAATGATAAAATGTTGAGGATGTAAAATGTTCAAAGTAGCCTTTCCATTTAAGAAAACATTTATATGTGGATGCAAGCTTTTCCCGGTAGATAGGTAGGTAGACAGACAGACACAGATAACTATTAGTTATATTATATTATATTATATTATATTAGTTATCATATAGCAAAGGAAATGCTAGTTCAATTTGTTTTGAATAGATCAAAGAGTTTTTTTAAAAAAAAGACTAATTTCCTGTCTACACCCAGTATCTGTTATTCATGGGCCTGATAAAAAAGTTGATGCTTTGCTTTGGTCCCAAGTTTTTCAGGAAAATATCAAGTAAGTATGTGCCCTCACTAGCAATAGTGGCAAGGAGTCTTTCAAAACTGCTCGGGCTCAGAATTCTCTTAGGAATTATAGTTCATGGGGTCCCTGGGTGACTTAGTTGGCTTTAAGCATCTGCCTTGGGCTTGGGTCATGATCCCAGGGTCCTAGGATGGAGCCCCTCATTTCATTGGTCTCCCTGCTCAGTGGAAGACTACTTCTCCCTCTCCCTCTGCTTGCCACTTCCCCTGTTTGTGCTCTTTCTGTGTCAAATAAATAAATAAAATCTTAAAAAAACAAAACAAAACTGTAGTTGGTGGTTAGAATCAGATCTATGACCTATATGATCTACTTGTAAAAACCTAAGAACTTTCTACCTGCTAAATTCCTATATTCCTTAACTAGATCATTTGATAGGGAGTATTCAGTCAAAAAGATCATCCAGAATGGCCAATGGCATCTTAATGAAGTTCTGAAGAGTTGGCCATATTCTGATATAGTTTCAGAAGATTTTTCATGAATACAGTACGTCAGAAACAAGTTAGAGATCATATTCTTATTTGCCTGTTTGTGTAGCTGTTTTTCCTTGGATAACATTCACCAATACTTTTAAAATGTTGATGTGCTTCAAAAAAATATGCTACAGTTTTAAACTATGTACTTCTTATTGATGGAGATGTTGAAGACTTTATAAGCTAAGTGCTTATAACAAAAAAATCATTTTATTTTTTTCTCAAATTTTGCCTAAACACATTTTTTGAAAGTATTAGGTACATCTGACATGTCATTATCCACAAAAGCAACATAAATCCCCTCTAGTCTTTTGACAATAAAAAAAAAAAATCTAGATTAGACTATAAGAGGAAAGTAAGAGATCAAATACCATACATTTTCCCTTCAATTTTTAGCATCTACAGGTGAAGTGTCAAGTCTAGTACTAAATCTTGAAAAGAAATCAGACTCGCTGGATAGAAAGCAGCACTTTACTTAATCTAAACCCTATGAATTTAGCTGTTTTTTACACTTTTTTAACTAGTTAGTAATCTTCTGCTTTTACAAGAAAAATTAGAAAATATTTCAAATGACATTTTATTCAAGTCTAGTTGTAGATATTAGGCAACAATGCCAAGTCAAAGGGGCCCTTAAATATTCTCAATATACAAATTACAGATACAATTTATTATAGCTACTGATGAAGTCCTCTCAAAGATGATTAGGAATTAGTTACACTGAGTTTTATTTAGTGACAGATTTCCTTTGAAGAAAAAATGTTGTTTGTGGCTTGGCAGCACATTTGAACATGATGACTTTTAAATTGTACAACACAGTCCTATAAATCTCTCTAGGTCCTTAAGGAGTTTTTAAAAATGATAACTTCACACAGAAATAAAAATGTATGGCAAACGTTATACAAGTATGGCATTTCAGCATTGTGAGGTAATGCAAACACAAAGATTTATTAATTAGACAACAAAAGCATATATACTATTTATTTCTACTTCTAAATTCATCTCAGCTTTGGCTTTTCCTCCCTTCTCCAAGTCTTGCTCAGCCTTTCTCTTTTTAAGAAATCATTCAACACTGGGGCGGCTGGGTGGCTCAGTGGGTTAGGACCTCTGCCTTCAGCTCAGGTCATGATCTCGGGGTCCTGGGATCGAGCCCTGTATCGGACTCTCAGTTCTGCAGACCACTTGCTTCCTCCTCTCTCTCTGCCTACTTGTGATCTCTGTCAAATGAATAAATAGAATCTTAAAAAAAAAAAAAGAAAGAAATCATTCAACACTACATCAAAAGCTAATGATGTACTATATGTTGGCTAAATGAACAGAATAGTAAAAAAGAAAAGAAAAAAGAAATCAGTACAGGCTAATACACATGCAAGGTTTAATTTCATCATATATGCCACACTTCTTCCACAGAAGGAAATATCACCTAGACCCATCTCTTTAGCATGAAAACACTGATCAAGATTCAACTTTTCAAAGAAGCTTTAGGACAAAAACCACAGTAGTTTAATTTGCTCCAGAAAAATCATCCTGCCAAAACCTCACCTCATTTTGTATATCTATTGATCTCAATAACAATATTTTTACTGATATCTTTAAGCAAAAATCTCTCATTCAGTAAGTCCTTTCTTAGAAAGCCTTATTATTTTTAACATATTAAAGCACCTTTGATTAATCCTTATTTTTAAAGCCCTAAATCCAGCTTCAATGTATACTTGTGAATTGTATAGGACTTCATATAAAATCTGAATCTCTTCCACCCTTCCCCCATGAGGATCTAAGTACTAGCCCAGCAGAAATTCCTCAATAGCAAAGTGTCAGCGATGCATATTCTACCCACCATAGCATGAAACATTGATTCAAAGGATCAAGCCAATCCAGGATCTTCTAGAAAAAAGCCAAGCTTCAAATACTAGAGATACCAAACACATACACTAAGTACAATGGGTAAAAGACCAGGAACAAGATCAGGGTCACAGAACGTGAGATTGACACTCGTTGGGAACAGGGTCAAGTACGTCCATAATTATAAGAAAAACCGGATTGTCGGGACTACTCCATGTTTACATTTTGGTCTTACAGATGTTAGATGTGGAATTACAGAATTGATTATTGAATCAAAGCCATGATAGACTCAGTCTTTTTGAAAAACACTCAAACATGACTAGTATGTTATGATCTTAGTTTCTTCAGTGAACAGTAACCTACTTGGCTAATTCACACTTCAGCATTTCGACCTTTTTAAGTCAATAAAAGCACCAAACATAGAGCTCACTATAAAACAGCCATTAAAAAGATACCAATTTATGAGGCTCCTGGGTGGCTCAGTCAGTTAAGTGTCCAACTCTTGGGTTCATGTTAGGTCATGAACTCTGGGTTGTGAGATCAAGCTCTATGTCAGCCTCTGTACTCATTATGGAGTCTGCTTGGGTTTCTCTACTTCTCCATTTGCCCCTCCCTTCATGGGCCCCCATGCACACTCTCTCTCAAATAAATAAACAAAATCTTTTAAAAATGTATCAATTTATATATACTCAAAACAAGATATCTCAGAGATACCCTAAGGTTAAAAAAAAACCCTACTCACTATGTTATATGTAAAATTAGTGCCATGTATACTAAACACTGTATATAGAGAGGGAATAAATTCCAAAAGGTTATTAACAACTGATAATTTTACAACCATTATTTGAGCTAGTAAGAATGTAAGTTTTATATTTTCATATAAGTATTTTAACTTTTATTATATGTTTGTAGTAAGAAACTATAACTTAACACTTATACAAGCAAAATATTACTTAGCAAATTCTTAAATATTAAATATTAATAAAAATATGGGGAAACTTCCATGTGTAATTGTTCTCAATATCTCTCACAAGTCCATCTTAAATATAAAGATTCTATTTTTTTAATTATACAAGTCATTATTATTCAGAAATTATCTTGTTTGCTCTTCCCTCATTTTTTTAATTTGAATTTGCATATGTCCCCTGAAGGTAGAAAAATTCTACAGCTACTATTGGCTGTATGCCAAATTCCCTATGCTCCTAGAGCTGTAATTTTGTAAAGTAGTTGTCTGTCTCTTTCTCTGATATTCATAGATACACATATACTCCCACTTAAATACCAATTCTTTCTCCGAGGGCATGCATACCAGTCCAAGAAGCGAATGGAGAAAGAATTCCACTGTCATCCACTTGTCTAGCACCAGCCCATCCCTTAAATATCCTGTCTTGACACTGATCCTGGATCACTAGTCAAACTTCTCACTTTTTTGTGATAAATTTCATCTCTGAACACCTGGGTCTTTTCATTGCCATTGAAGTTAGGGACTCCCAAATTCATCTCAACCGTCTAATAATGTACATCAAAAAGGTAACAGCCTAGTTTCTTGATGAGATTTCCCAAGGAAAACCTCCTTGTCTGCAATGCACATTTTCTAGCCAACCTTTTGAATTCTAAATTTATAGAGCACTGCCTTTATCCACCTGCAAAGCATCATATTAGAGACTCCCCTGAGATTAACAGAAACCTCCTTACCTCATTTGTTATTTCAATTAAGATTTGTCTAAAGGTGACAGGGACTACTCTTGCTTATTTACACATACATACACACACACACACATACACAAGAATTTAATAATAACTATATTTAAACAGAAGTAATGGATATTATCTATATTAAGACAACTTTCAAATACTAATGAAGGCCAGAAAAAAAACTTGCCTATTTTTGGATAGAAAGACCCAATATCTCCGCTCCCAAATTCCACCAAAATTTCAATGCGATCCTTACAGTATACCAGTAAGACTTCTCTTTTAATTAGGTAAGCTCAAGATTAAGTTCATATTTTACAATAGCCAGCAACAGTAATTTTTAGGAATGAGCATTTGAACAAAAGTAACAAAAGACAAAAGAAATTATGTTACGTGATTGCATTTACATTAAGTCCTAGAAAACCAAAAAGTAATCCATAGTGCTATAAATCAGCATAGCAGTGATGGGAGGCAGGAGATTTACTCAAAAAGGGCATGAGGAAAACTTATGGAATGATGGAAATATCTCATTTCTTCATTTGGGTGGTGGTTACACAGGTTTGTACAATTGTCAAAACCGATCTCATTATAATCTTAACTTACAAATTCCATTGCATATAAAATATACCTCAGCAAATATAAATGTATATATATAAAACACATTTTTTTAAGGAAAGAAAAAAGCAAAGCTAAACATAAAGCAAAATAGATGTCTAATCCAATGCATTGCTTGAATAGCTAATAAAACACATTCCCCTTTCCACTGATGCAATTCTAATCTTACTTCTTCCTGTTCCTATTCTGCAATGCCAGACATCATCTTACCCATCACCTCCACCAATACTGTAATCTCTCCTTTTTAGTTATTTACTATTTTCTCCTGTGGCATGAGAAGCATATAATCATTAGAAGGCAGTCTCAGATTCCAGTTCAATGAACACAGTCCATTATTATGTAGAGTGAAACCTTCAAAGCAGAGGAAAGCAGAGATAAGAAGATGAAAAGCCATCATTTTAAGACTTTAGGCGTGACCATGAAAAAACTGTGGTATCCCCTTCTCCTCTTACCTAACACACGCACACGCACACACACACACACACACGCACACACACAGTCTCCCTTTTGGCTTCTGGATGGACCAATGAATTATGGCTATGAGGTTTAAATGAAATAGCACCATATATCACTTTGATTTTCTCCAGGGTCAGCTGCTTCTGGGTTTAAGAAGAGTATATCTTGTGATAATCTTTACATTTTTTTAAAGATTTTATTTATTTATTTGATGGACAGAGATGACAAGTAGGCAGAGAGGCTGGCAGAGAGAGAGGAGGAAGCAGGCTCCCCTCGGAGCAGGGAGCCTGATGTGGGGCTCCATCCCAGGATTCTGGGATCATGACCTGAGCCGAAGGCAGAGGCTTTAACCCACTGAGCCACCCAGGCTCCCCTTTACATTTTAACATGAACTGATTTTCTTAGTAATAATAGTGTGACATACATGGAAGCTATGTGAAATAGAGAACTACTAACATGTAGTACCAGCAGAGGCATGAAGGACAGAGGAATCAAACCTAATTTCAGAACTAGGTCTTGTTTCATACATTTTTCTCAATAATGTAAGGAATTCAGTGTAATGACACCACATACCTTGCCAGTCCCATTGACTTACAGAATCATACTGGAGGTCAAGGATTGGTTTATGCAAATGAAAAACTGGTCCCTCAGACATGGTGAAAGCCATGTCTATCTTTATGAGGGAAAGGTCAGTTTGTTGACTGTATGTGTATATTTGCCTCCAACACTACCACTAGGATCACTTTCTTCAAGTACACAATAAAAAAAAAAAAAAAAGGTACCTGGCTGGCTGAGTCAGTAGGCCCGATGACTCTTGATCTTGGGCCTTTAAGTCCAAGCCCCATGTTGGGTGTAAAGATTATTTAAAAACAAAAAGTAAGGTACCCAGAGAGAGAGGTTGATCACTGATCCATGGAGCAAGTTATTATATCCAATATGTAATGAGCCTTTTCTACTTCAGCAGTTTTTTAAAAATATCCATTCAAATGAAACACATCTATTTTCTTGACTTCAACCCTTTTTAAGAAGTATATACCAACTTTCTAAATTGTATTATCCTATTTTATTCTTGTTCCTTCAAAGTTGCTACCCATGCCATCAGATCTTTAATTAGCATTTTGCCTAGGAATTGGTATGGATACTGATCTTAGGCAACTCTTTCTCCAGGCAGTTTTTTCATCTAGAAAGGAAGAGAGATGATATTAAGTTGTTGTATTATGTAGTATGGTTAATAGCTAAGCAGTGTACTATGGGAGCAAAAAAAGAATATTTCTTATCAGGTAATCAGAGTACTAATTGGAGATGGCAAGGATTTAATATGGATTTCAAAAAAATGGTTAAAATTTGGTAAGAAAACAATGGAGGTATGGTGAAGGAAGAGTTTAAGAACATGGAACACTGAGAGTTGGATTATAAAATGTGAATAAAGACATTTTTATGGGATGTTTAGGTTTCCATATTGAAGGATTTGCCTTTATTTATTTATTTTTTTCTGTAGTGGGTAGTCATCCGATGAGTTTAACCAGGTAAATGATTCAGTTAGACCAATGTTTCAGGAATATAATTCTGTTAACACTGTGCACAATGGATTAGAATGAATAATATTAGAGGAATAGAGTTCAATTTGGAAGGAAAAGGGGGGAATTTCAAAGTGGAAATGTAAATAAGGTTTAGATGGGGGAAAAAAACAGTATGGATATAGAATCAATAGAATTTGACAAGCAATTAGACTAAGAATTGAGAAATGACCAATAGAAGCGATTCTAAAAAGGCTTTCCTCATCCAGCATGTCTCCTGGGAAGGATAATGGACCAGAAGTATAATAGAGCAGTAGCTGTCTCCCAGAAAATCAGCAAGGTTTCAAAAGAATATTCAGGTCTCCTAAACCCCAGAAGAGAAGAAACTCACATAATGGAGGGGCAATCACTATGAATAATTCTGGGAAAAGCCTAGATCTCCTACTGTGTCACCTTTTGTCTGGGCTTTGCACTACTGAAACATGTATTAGCCTTTCCCTGTAGAATAACTAAACACCACTACCACCTCTTAGCCTGTTTTTTTTTTTTTTCCTATTGTGTCTGTTTCCTAAAGGGTACTTTCCATATCACTTTCTTCCTGTACTGTTTTTGTTTGCTTATTTTTATGTTTTTACAGGTTTTACCTAGTAATCTTGATATATCTTTTACCTTCATGAGCCTTGAAGACATTTTTAAATATTCTCAAGTCAGGATACCTTTGTTCTCTGTACTTACTACTGAACTTCCTAAGACTGAACTAAGTTCCTTACCACCTTCTTTGGATTCTATCCCTACCATCACTCCTTCCCTGGGTGGGTCCTTTGGCCCTGATGGGATTCTATGAGCCTGCTGTTTCCCTGCCACTTCCATGTCCTTAACTCTGCCCTGACCCCTTTCACACCCCATCTATCTGCCTTGCAGTCATGACACAAGGTGCTGGATTATTACTGTCCACTTCTAACACTAATGCTGATGCCAACAGCCTTCAGAGTAAAACTGAGGGAAGGTTACTGGGAAGGTTATTAGTGTTTTGGAGTTGAGTAATTTACTAGACAGCAGTTCCAGATGTTTCAGAAATAGGCAATACAATTACATGCTATTATGCCCAGATCGCAGGACCACCACCAAGAAGACCACCGAGAGCCAGACGTTCTGAAATGCAAAAGCAAGGCTTTATTCAGGTGGGCTGCAGCTCAGGCTTTGTCCTACACACCTACACAGTGGAGTCTAGGAAGAAGGCCTGAGCTGAAATTTCACAGGGCTTATAAAGGCAAAAACCACAAAGTATTCACGCGCAAAATCACATGTGTGGGCGACCTTTAAAATGATTGGTGCTGGGGTTGCTTAAGCTGCACTGTTCAGCGGGAATTGGCTACTTTGTCTAGGGGATATCTTTTGAAAGTTGTTTGTACCAGGGCGGGAAAGTTGCAGGGAGTAGCAAGACTGGTTGGGTCTTGATTAACTTATCTACGAAGTGGGGGTAGTTTGTGGTTTAGTAACCAGTTCTGTTTCTGGAATTCCTGTCTCCTTGTCTGGAATTTATGCAAGCTCTGGGTCACTCATAGTTAAATATGAACAACAAAATGGCTACTGCCTCAAAACGAAGTTACTTTAGCCCTTCATTCCCCCCTTCACTCATGGACATGAAGCACAATCTTGTGGTTCAGGCCCAAAACTAAACTCCAACAGCTCTTTGTCCTCCAGGGCGAAGGGGTCTGCTGGTCTGACGTGGGAATGATGGACCCAAGCGGTGATGCCGTCCACCTTGAGGGCAGTGGGTGTAGTCAGCAGCACCACATAGGGTCCCTTCCACTGCGGTTCCAAGGACCTCAGGTTATGCCTTCGGACGAACACCCAGTCCCCTGGTCTGAATGAATGGGGGGTAGGGACAGAAGCAGAGTCATATAATGCCTTAAGTTGGGGCCATATACTCTTATGCACAAACTGCAAATAGTCAAGTTTACACAAGAATTCAGTATCATCCAAGTCCATAAGCAATTCAGCCAGAAGGCTAGGGATAATGGGCGGGGTTTGCCCATACATTATTTCAAAAGAAGTAAAGCCAAGCTGATAGGGAGAATATCTTACTCTAAACAAAGCAAAAGGAAGAAGTGACACCCAGTCTGCGCCAGTCTCTAAGGCCAATTTAGTTAAGGTCTCTTTTAGAGTCCGATTCATTCTTTCTACCTGTCCTGAACTCTGGGGTCTATAAGCACAATGCAATTTCCAATTTGTCCCCTGCGCAGTGGCTATTCCCTGACTTACTTTTGAGATGAAGGCCGGTCCATTGTCCAACCCAATGGTGGATGGGAAGCCATACCTGGGCAGGATCTCTTCTAGGATCTTCTTGGCCACGACATTTGCAGTCTCATGCTTGGTGGGATAAGCTTCAACCCATCCTGAAAAGGTGTCTACAAAAACTAGCAAATACTTATATCCAAATTTTCCATGTTTAATCTCGGTGAAATCTACTTCCCAATACGCACCTGGCCTATCCCCATGAAGGCGAGCTCCTTGTGTAACCGGTTGATTGGGGGCGTTAGTGAGATGGCAGGCCTTACAATTTTTAACAATGTCCTCAATAAGCTGATTTCCTTGTCTAATTTTCGCTTTGGAGTGCTGAAGCAAGTCCTGCATTCTTCGAGTTCCCATGTGAGAAGCTCGGTGGATCCTCTTAAGAATCCTGTTGCCCAGCTCTTGCGGCAAGATAAGCTTCCCCTCACAAGTTTTCCACCAACCTTTGTTTCCTTCTCTGTCTGGAGGCTTGTGAGCCATGGGAATTTTCTTTATCCATTCTGAGTCTTGAGAATACTGAGGTATAGGAGGCAACTCTCATGGCACTGGGTCCACTAGAGTCAACACCCTGGTGCTGGGCTGGAGGGCCACTTCCTTGGCGGCCCAGTCGGCCAAATTGTTCCCTCTAGTCACTGGATCAGCTCCCTTTTGATGACCTGGACAATGCATAATGGCAATTTCTGCCGGCTCCCATAGGGCCTGGACGAGACTTAAAATCTCTTGTTTGTCCTTAATGGCCTTCCCTTCAGCTGTCAATAGCCCCCTCTCTTGGTAGATGGCTCCATGGACATTTGCGGTGGCAAAAGCATACCGACTGTCCGTATAGGTATTTAGTTTTTTTCGTTTTCCCATTTGTAGGGCCTTTGTTAGTGCCACTAATTCTGCCCTTTGTGCAGATGTCCCCTGGGGGAGGGCTTCCGCCCACACTATCTCTGTGTCCGTAGTGACTGCCGTGCCCGCGTACCTTTTACCATCTCGAATGAAGCTGCTGCCATCCCTAAACCAAGTATGCTCGGCATGTGGTAGTGGCAAATCAGATAAGTCTGGCCTGAGGCTATGTGTTTGGGCCAGGATCTGCTCGCAGTCATGCAAGGGAACTTCTAGATCTGGGTCCGGCAGCAGAGTAGCTGGATTTAATGCTGTAGGTACACAAAAGCTAATCTGCTCGGGGTTGAGTAACAAAGTCTGGTAATGGACCATGTGGGCATTGCTCATCCACCGGTCCGGTGGTTGTTTTAGCACTCCCTCTAGGGTGTGCAGAGTGGTGATGGTCAGGTTCTGTCCCAAAGTTAATTTATCAGCATCTTTCACTAAGAGAGCTACTGCAGCTATAATTCTCAGACATGGGGGCCACCCAGCAGCGACAGGATCTAATTTCTTTGACAAGTAGGCCACCGGCCGTTTCCAAGGTCCAATTGGCTGGGTGAGCACTCCCTTTGCTATTCCTTTATTTTCTACCACAAATAGCGTGAATGGCTTGTTCATATCAGGTAAGCCCAAGGCAGGAGCCTCCAGGAGGCTTCTCTTAACGGCCTCAAAGGCTTTCTGCATCTGCTCAGTCCAATGAAATTTGGGAAGATTTTTGGTGGCTTCATATAGAGGCTTGGCCATCTCAGCAAACCCAGGTATCCATAGCTGGCAAAAGCCCACTGTTCCCAGGAACTCTCTGACTTGCCTGGCTGACTTAGGCACAGGGATTCTTACCACAGTTTCTTTATGTGCATCCGACAGCTAGCACTTGCCCTCTTTTAGTATGAAGCCCAGATAGGTGACTTCAGGCTTACAGATTTGTGCCTTTTTAA
>RCUC01169676.1:0-103308 GCA_003697995.1 Taxidea taxus jeffersonii
TCTCTCTCTCTCTCTGCCTGCTTGTGATCTCTGTGTGTCAAATAAGTAAATAAAATCTTAAAAAAAAAAAATACTTCAGCAAAGAAAAGCCAACAAAGACCTATGAAGTGTATGTGGCAAAATCCTGCTAGCTATGAACTCTGGATGATGGTGAGTTCTTACATTGGCCTCTCTACTACTGTGTAAGTTTGAACATCATCATCACAAAATGTTTTCTGTGAGATGAACAAGCCTCACCTGATTATCCATATCTTTGATGACCAACAGGACAGGACTGTCTAGTGACGCTGACTTCCGATAGAGAGTTTTCAAACTGGTCCCATGCTCTAAGGTGCTGTATGCGAGTCTCCACGGATACCCCTGTACCCGTGCTGGAAGGCGCCGGGCCAGCTGTAAATCCAAAGATGGAGATGTAAATATACAATCTGCCCACAAATCTAATAAGCTTGTAGCACTAAGCAAGTACCTGAGGCTCAAGCTCAAAAATCACACTTACTCACATGTTGCTCCTTTTTAATCTGACAAATATTTAGTCTGACAAATATTCCTTTTAATCTGACAAAGAGAAGGGAAAAATCTCTTCCTTGATGGTGCTGCCTTGGCAGGGATGCCAGCCAGGGCATACACTCCCTTTTAGGGACTTGAATGAGGGGTCACTAGGCAACTATACATCTGGAGATACAGCACCTAGCCTGATAGGAATTAGACACCTGCTTTCCCTTTTACACTTCAACCTGATCTTCACCAAACAGTTCATGGTTCTCCACTTGTTCTTTTTAAATGCTCATAAGCTCAGAGCTGCTACTGACAACTCAGTGCAGCTTCCCACAGAAGTGAGAGCAAAAACACAGGTGTTTTGTGCTAGTAGTCAAATGTAGTCTGTATTCATCCTGCTGTATCTTTCACCTACATTAACATTAGCTTAAACTTGGCTGCCATTAATGCCAATAATGCATATCTCTTCAAAAATTCCAACAAAGGAGGCTATGAAGTACTGAGGTCTTCAGAATGCTTAACATCAGTTGTAATATCAGCATGAACCCCATTTCTGTAGCTGCTTGGTCAAATCTCTTGGCTTTCCTGAGCCTTCACAAACTCATTTGCAAATTGAGGGAGTTGAACTCGATTCTTTAAGGTCTCTGAAATTCAGGTTTCCAAGCTAATAGGAGAAATGCAAGAGATTCCTTACTAAAGTTCAAATACAGCACATTATAGTATTTCATAAAACTAAAGTTACAGGTTTTCAGAAAATATAAAGTGAACAAAGGAAATCACAGAAAAAGGAAAATTACTCCTAGTGGTTGGTAGTTTTCATATAGCTACAAAGTGTATTTGCTATATAACTTTTATTGATCCCAATAAGTTAAAACTATTGGAACTCTGTAGTAATCACTAGGATAAATCTGGATCCTTCTTTAAGTGTTAGGAATATGCATTAGGGCTACAGTAGGATAATTTAAAAATTGTATTGAAGACAAGAATGGGTTTTCATTCGGACATAGAAGATGGATACAGTTTCTGGCCAAGTCCCCAAACTCCCAAAAAGGTGACAGGGAGCACTAATATAATCTCTCAGACGGTGGTATTGGTTAGGCTGCTGCTGTTCTTCCAGTAAAACTTGGCTCTTCCCTCCCCCCATGAGAAGAGTAAATGCAGGCAGGTATGGGAAATGCTCCTTTAAGGCCTGGGAGACCCCTGTCCTGAGTCCCCTGGGAGAGCCCACCTGCTCGATGTGCATGTTCTCCAGAAGTGCACTGTGGGGCTGCAGGACTGGCAGGGCAGCCTCCTCGTCATCCTCATAGTAACTGCAGGTGCTCTTCCTGCGCTTGGCCTCCTCAACGGTGATGATCTGAAATGCAGAGGAGAATCCCCCCAACCCTGATATATCTGCTTTTCCTCTGCCTGCTGAAAACGACCTCAGGTAGATAATGGCCTGTAACGGATGGAGTTTTAGCAGTAGGACATAAACTGAACCGGGACTTTGGGAAAAGGGCTAATTTCAGCTACAATATCTGAACAAACGCAGGATTTAACACAGTGCAGCTGAGATACTTAATTAGTACGTACAAATTAAAGTCACAGGTTTTCCACTTTTACTACCACTGCTGAATGCTCATGGAGTGTGAATTATTATGCCTAATTCCACAGGTGACTTATACCCTTGAAATGCCCTAAATTATTCTCTTTTAGCCTGCATCTCAAATTGAATTGTTAAGGAGCTAATCAGCAATCATTCTGTATTCTTCTATAAATAGGGAAATTGGGAAGATAAGGAAAGTTTTTTTTAAATCAAGACTCCTAATGTTTTCTCCCAAGGCTATGGCACAAAGCAACAAACCCTGATAGAAATAACAAATGGTAATACCCACGAGAAGCAACAATACAAAGAAACACAAAGCTTCAGGCTAAGTTACAATTAGGTTACATTTCTTTATGTACAATTCAGAAACTATCAAAATAACCTTTCCTTCAAAACTGAGAAACTTGATTTTGTATACATTTATTCATTGTAACTACGCTTATGATCGACCAAAGTCAATTTCAACTTAAAAATCTTTTTTTTTTGTCCCTCCTAACGTCTGGAGAAATCACTAAATGATTTTGAAACTGAATGATATAGTGACTAATTCAGCAAAATACCTGAGTACTAGTGTCGGTGGGCTTTTGCATTATAGAGAAAAGGCATTTATGTACATCTAGTCAAAGTTGCCAGGTAACACGCAATTTGCAATATGCACAGTGACAGACATAAAGTACCCGCCACCCAGATTTACAGGTAAGGAAATTAACTAATATATTTTATTATCTTCTCATGGGGCTTTACCTAAAACCCTGTCAAAGAGTCACAAACACAGGATTTTAAATGTATTAAATAAAGCACATGTTTTTAGTGAACTCTACATTTAACAGAGGTAGAAAGAGGGCTGAATGAAAAAACTAAAACGTGGATTTCTTACTCCAAGGAGGAGGGACAAGCCACATCATATCTATCTCCCAAAACAAATTAAAATACCTGCTTCGGTTGGAATGTCAGCACGTCCTTTCTAATTAGGAGGCATTTGGAAACATACCCAGCGGCGGATCTCTGAGGAGTCACCAGCACCTCATTACTGCTCAGGGACTCCCACATACCTTCACAAAAGGCTCTCGGTCGGGTCTGGCACAATAGAAAATCTGAACGTCCAACGGCAACCTTCGGATTCTCATCCTGAGTGGGGAGAACCGTCTGCTTGCTAATGAGATAGAAGCGGCGTTTTCCTGGCCGCCACACCACTGTTGCTGCCGACCACGCGGAGCTACAATGGTTTGTGCTGCATCTAGTTTCCTGCATAATTGAGTTTCTGTTTCCCTCAGGAGAGGGTTCAGCATTTCTACAGGAACACACCCAAATTAGGATTTAGAGCAAACACACACTTCCTGTCAGACAGAGCTGTGAGGCAGTAAAATGACACTTTCACCTTTGAAACGGTAAGTTTCCTAACTGAAACAAAACTCCATTGTTTTTTTTTTTTTTTTTTCTTTGTCTTCTTATGTTTTTCTTCCCAATTGTCCTCTGGCTAAGCTAGCTCTTCCAGCCCTGCCTTTTCGGAGTTTTTCCCAGCACCTTCTCTAAAGCTAAATTTCCATTTTAAACTTTATGGATGTTGCCAGACATAGGTTTGAATCTCGAAGGAAGGATAAAAGGAGCCTTTACCCGACGTAGGTTCATTATACTTAGGCCACTGGTATTTCACTTCAATACCATATCATGTTTGTTAGATATGAGGAACTTAAAGGAATGGGAGAATATTTGGGAGGCTTAGAAAAATGTTACTTTAGATTCAATTTTTCAAAAGAGCTGGCAAAGAAACATTTACCCTTAGTGACTAATAAGCATGATGAGCCCTCCACTGCTTTCTGGATTCGATGGCATAAGGGGTTGGGAAAAAATGCGGATTACCACTGGATCGATTTTTAGTGATCTTTCTGTGACTCTTCCACATCAGAATGGTCTTAGGTACTGCTGAGGGGGTCAGGGCGCTGTGGCATAGTTCATCCCGAGGATCCGTTCTAATGAGAACTCTGCCAGATACACAGTGACCAGACCCAGGTGAACTAGAACTTACGTTCAGTGCAAGAACCACGACACAACCTGGGGCAGAATCACTTGAATTTTGTGCCCATGAGCATTCTCGCCTCAGCATCCGACACTTCCCAACAGCTAAGCATTTACTGACTGCCTTCTCTACGATGGCACATGCCAGTTACTTTGCCAGACCTGGGGACACAAAGCAGTCTTCAGTCTCAAGTGGGTGAGGAGACAGCAGAGACACTTTTTTTTTTTTTAAGATTTATCTTAGAGAACATGATTGGGAGGAGCAGAGAAAGAGGGAGAAAACCTGAAGCAGACTCCTTGCTTGAGCACGGGGCTCAATCTCGCAACCCCAAGATCATGACCTGAGCTGAAACCAAGAGTCTGATGCTCAACAAACTGCACCCCCCTAGTGTCTGAGAGACGTTTATAAGTAAATGTATGCCATTCCATGTAATACAAATGCTAATTGTAGCAACTCAAGGGTGGGTGGGGCCACCCAGAGAGTCTGGAGATGGCTTATTCACACAGAGGTGATGGGGCTTCAGTTTGAGAGCATAGGATAGGGTGTGGGGAGATGTCCAGGTGGGGAGTACAGAAAGAAAACTGAGCTGTGTTCTAGGTTCACTATAGCTTACGAACAGAAAGTAAGAGAAGTTGAGATGAAGCTGGAGAGGGACAGAAGTGGAGAAAATAAAAAACAGTAATGCCACTAAGAAGCTTAGAACTTATTCTAGAGGCCACTTTTCCTAATACCTGGCTATTCTTCAAAATCATCTAGGAGCTTTTAAAAACAGATTCTGATACTCCTCTCCCAGACCTACTGAATTAACTAACGTCTTTAGTGCCAAAGGTCTAGGATTCGGTGGAAAAAAAAAAAAATTCACCAAGTGGTAATTCTGATAATTGGCCAGTAAGTATCACAGCTTTAGGCGATGGGGAGGCACGGAGTGTCATAAGCATGCGAGTATATGTTCACAGGCATTATTAGAGCAAGTAAAATAGCACAGAACATGTATGAGAGCCGAGAGCCTTTTTTAAAAAGATTTTATTTATTTATTTATTCATTTATTCATTCATTCATGAGAGAGAGAATGAGAGAGGAAAGGGCAGAGGGAGAAGCAGACTCCCCACTAAGCAGGGAGCCTGACGCGGGGCTCGATCCCAGGACCCTGGGACGATGACCTGAGACGAAGGCTGAGGCTTTAACCCAATGAGCCACCCAGGCGCCCCAGTATGAATGCCTTTTACAAAAATAAAAAGCAAGACTCCCTACCCCTCACCCCCTAGATAACATCCTAAAATAAAAGAGGGAGAAAAAAGGAATTGAATAAAATGCACAAGATCACATATTATTTTTAAATGTTCTGCATTGTACTTTTCTGTAGTTTCTAAAATTTTCCCCAATAAGCAGGTGTTACTAATATAAAATTAGGAAATAAAGCTTATTTAAAGAAACTATGTATTGAAGAACAGGCTGGTGGTTGGGCTAGGACTGGAGGTGCCCTTGGAAGTCCAAGTGAAGGGTACAGACAGGCTGACTGAGGCATGTTTAGTGGAGGGAAGTAGGGGTCCGGCACCATGAAGAATCACAAGAAGACTCTGACTAGATATGATGAAGGAAAAGAATCTACGATGGTATCAAGGTTTCTAGCTTGGGACACCACTAATTAATATGGGAATATGTGAGAAGAGGCAAGTCTGGGGACAAGAGTCTTTGTTTTGGACATGCTGAGGATCAGACACCTGCCAGCTTCTGGGGGAGTGAAGGTGACTCTTCCCCACCCATAAAGGAGGAGCGGTACCCTCACAGTGGCTTGGCTTCACAGTAAAGCTAGTGTGCAGAGCTTGCTCCTGTGTGGGAGGGATCGTGGCCAGCATGCTTCTACTAATTGCACTTTTGGACTCTCTGCCATATGGCAAGCAAACAGAGATAAGGTGGCCTGACCAGTCCAGCCGCCTGTCTCTCCAGTTGTCGGCGCAAGCACAAGGAGCTTGGAATAGGCCAATGAATTTCTTCCTCCTTCTCCATCCCTTCCTTTTTTCTTCCTCTTTCACTACAGATGTAGAGAATATTCTCTAGAAGAGAATTTGCCCTCCCTTTCATTCTCAGTGGCTCAGTCTGAGAAGGCCTGGCCCACACCAGGACATCAAGCAGAACTTTCTCTCCCTGCATACCTCTGTAGCTCCTTTTCCTCTGATGCTGGTAAGTGTGGCCTCTCCTCCCACTGGGGTTGTCAAGAGCTGAGATTCAAGGATGGGATTAGTGGAGAGAGGCAGAATAGCCCTAAAATGGCTGCTTTGGCTCAAGACATTCAGACCTTCATCAGGCGAGGATTAGGTCCTCAGTGCAATCTACACCTTCCCTCTGGGCCTCCATACTGGAGCCAGAGGCCACAGTCTCAGTAAGAAAATGCACATTTTCTGGTTTTACTTAATCCGTGCACATACCTTATGGGGGTCTCTTGAGCAGAGCAGATGAGGTGAGGACAGGACTTAATATTCCTGGGTGCCTTGGCCAGAATATGTCTATCACACCACCTCTTCCACCAGGGCCTATGGGGCAGCTATGAGCTCTAATGGAGCCGCCTGGGGAAAGAAGTATGTGGTGGGGGCAGATGCGGGGGTCAGCAACACAAGCCATAAGAGATGATGAGCTCAGCCAAGGAAGATGTAACAGATGACAAGGTGATCAAGGACAAACTCCTAGGGAACAGCATGAGAAAAGGAACCAGCAAAGTCGACTGGGATAGACTGGCCAGAGACAGGAACAAAAACTGGAAAAAAAAAACAAAACCCTGAATTGATAGAAAAAGCAAAGGGAGGAAGAGTCTGATAGGATTTAATATCTTCAAACAGTGGTTTCAAGCAAGAAGCTTTGTGTACTGTGGGGAAACATGGGAATAAGTAAATCGGTGGGCAGTACACAAGAGAGCTCTGAACGATGAGCTGTGGGAAGACAGGACAGGGGACGGACTGAGAGCACCACAGCAGTGACAAAGGAGCGGGTCCTTGAAGGAGGGCAGGAGTTTGCCATAGGCAGCTATGGCACACATTCAGGCCACGAGGGAGTGACAAAAAAGGAAGCGTCACTTCCTGAAAGGACCCAGCATTCCAGAAAGGATCAGACCCAAGGGGCAGGTTTATTACTATTGCTCATCCCAAACTGGCAAGGTTCTGGCCTTGGGAGGATCCCACTGCCCACATGAACGGAAAACCAGGCTGGCAGTGCTGGAGAACATCACCCCTCACTGGAGCCTGGGGCCACAAGAAAAGTCCAGTGCTCTCAACAGCAGACAGCCACCCTGTGACAGTCTTCTGTTAGCGTTTTTCCTAGTGTCTGTAACTGCTGCTTCACACCTTCTCCATATTCCTCTAACTCCTCCTTCACCTCAGCAGATGACCCCCCTTCCACTGCAAAGAAACCATTATTTGAAAAATGCCACAATTTACCACCACTGAAGATGCATTTTATTTGCACACACCCTATTCTTTCCTACTACCCACATCCACCCAAGACCAATCCTATTCCTACCCCCACATTTGCGCCAATTCTCAGAGATCTGCTCTCCTGATCATTCCTTTCCTCATGCCCTTATCTTCTGTACCGTCGACTTTGGCGTTCCCACTGACCTCATCCAAAAGGTTAAAGTCTCTCTCAGGAGAGGGAAAACATTCTCCACCTCACTTCTTCCAGCTTATCATCTCATTTCTACTCTCCAAAACCAAATTTGAGTTGTTTCCCACCTCTATTAGTTCTACTTACTTATCTCCCACTCATTCTTTGAACCACTGGAATCTAAATTTTGAACTTACATTTTAATGAAACTGCTTTTGTCAAAGTCACCAACTACCACCTCGGTTTTAAACCCAGAAAACATACCTCAGCTCTTACTGTCTGACTCCTCTGCAACATAAGTCATTCTGACTGTTACCCTCCTCTTGAAACATTCTCTTCTCTTGGCTTCTAAGACATGACTCTCCCTGTGTTCTACCTCCTTCCTGGCTGTTCCTTCTCAGTCACCTTTGTGGGTCTCTACTGCCTTTGACCCCTTAAATGCAGGTATCCCTAATGGTTCTGTTCCGAGTCCCGTTCCCTTCCTACTGTATATACTCTTCCTATGATGACCTCATCTACACTCATAACTTCAACTTTGCTAATGATTTCCAAAAGTGTATCTTCAGACCTTTCTCCTAAGTTTTATTCTTAGCTGTCTCTTGGAAATTCCAGACACCTCAAATTTAGATTAAATCCAGAGTGCAGAGCATTTTCTACTAAATCTAATACTCTTGTTATGCTCCTGTCTCAGTGAAGGGCAGGTACCACCACCCTCTAGTTCCCATTATGAAAACCAAGAGATCAATCTTGACATCTTCCTTACTTTCCACATATAATAATTACTCACAAAATCCTGTATATTCCACCTTGTAATTATCTTTCAAAAGCACTCAATTTTCTCCATCCCCATTGCCACTCTCTCAGCAACCATTAGCTTTCAACAGTGATGACCAAAAAGAGCCTCCTAATGGGTCTTCAAGACTCAAGTGTTGTCCAACTCCAATCCTTGAACATCTGCCAGCAAGAAAGAGCTGTCCGAGATACATATGCGTGTATACTTCTCCAGAGTCAAAAGGGTTCAATGCCTTCCCACTACTTTTAGAAATATATATAGGGCTCATAGGTCCTTTGTGATGTACCCTTGCTTCTCTTCCCTGCTTCGTTTCTTTCCCCTCCTTCAGCTTTGTACCCTATGGTCCAGCTACACTGACCTTCTCTTAGTTTATTAAATGTGCCACATGCTCTGTTTCTCCCCTGGGTCAGTCCTCTGCACAGACTTTCCTCTCTGGCCAGACCATGTTCCATGTCCCATGCCACCCCAACTGCCCGAACTTCCCCTTCTGATCTTCGTTCCGATCACTCCTCCTGGGCAGCTCTCCCTGATCCCCCTGGCTCCATTCAGGGGCCTGGCTTCATGCTCCTATAGCACTTGGCATTTCACCTACAGTGGCAGTTATCTCATTATACTGTAATGATTCATCTGTAGTAAATTCTGCTTATCTCATCCATTGTGCCCCTGACATGGGAAGAGCTTGGTAAGTGCTCAAAAAAATTATGAAGGGTCTTCTGGGCCACAGGAAGGAGCTTGAACTTCATCCTGTTCATAAAGGGGACCCATCAGTAGTGTTTAAAAGGAAAAGCGAAATGACCCAGCAGTGTGGCATTTATCTGACACATAAAACTAGCTCAAACAGGGGCACCTGGGTGGCTCAGTGGGTTAAAGCCTCTGCCTTCGGCTCAAGTCATGGTCTCAGGGTCCTGGGATCGAGCCCCGCATTGGGCTCTCTGCTCAGCAGGGATCCTGCTTCCTCCTCTCTCCCTGCCTGCCTCTCTGTCTGTCAAATAAATAAATAAAATCTTAAAAAAAAAAAAAAAAAAACTAGCTCAAACAGAGGAATAAAGTCCCCCCCACCCCCCGCCCCCGATCACTTCCAAAGTGCACAAGAAACCTAACTTCTTGCCAGCCAAGAAGTTTTTGGTACCCGGACCCAAGAAGACTTTAATTATATACTGTAGCTTAAGGACCACGACCGTCCAGCCCCTCCTAAGTGCTCACCTCCCAGCTCTTGGTGGTTGGCTCACTGAAGAAGTTGTCAATCATGTTCAGTTCTTCCTTTTCCACCACCACGAAGCCTTGCTCCTTGGCATCTTTCCCATAGACGTCAGGAGACCACTGAACAAAGAACGTGTACAAGTGATCCACCCTGAAAAACATGTTCGTCACAGGAGTCAACACCAAATCCACTTTCCTGGCAGGCACAAGCAGGGACTTGAGCACTTAACAACCGTCTTTTCCCTCCTCGGCAAATCCATTGTGCTAACTGGGAAATGTCCCACTCTGAACATGGTCTCTACCAATGCATTCCAAATTTGGAAAATAAGTCAAAAAGCGAAAGCAGAAGTCCATAGACACTGAGAACCTGTCTTCCAATCTGAGGGAAAGATCAACAGATGGGACATGAAACTGAAAAAACACAATGAAGCATTTACATCAAATATTTACTCCTCATTTGGTCTTCATTTATTGGGCATTTGTATTCAGTGGGGAAAAAAACTGATCTGATCCTTTAGCTGGACAAGATAAACAATACTTCAATGGGTCTTTATGTGGTTGAAGCACTATTACAATTTCAACAGAATACCTTTAATAACTACAAAGTAAATAATACTAATTGTTGTTTTAATATTAGAAAGAGACCTAATTTTATTGACATGGGAATGTGGTTAGCTTCCTATTTCTCTGTCCTCTCATTCATACTTAACATCTGAAGGTACTGCAGCATCACTCCAGACTTAATCAATAGATGGCTAATTTCCAAGCAGAGATTATTGCTCATTTTAAAAAGTTATAATTACATAAACAATTTATAACAGTGTTGCTATACCTTGAATGTATCCCCCCCCCAAAAAAATTCATATGTTGAAACCTAACCCCAAAGGTGATGGTATTTCAATAAAGGACCTTTGGGAAGTGCTCAGGTCATGAACCCTTGTTATTGGGACGAGTGCCCATATAAAAGAATCCCTTCACACCATGTGACACAGTGAAAGGACAGTCACCTATTGACTAGGAAGTGGGCCTTTGCCAGACAAATCCAGCACCTTGATCTTGGACCTCCCAGCCTTTAGAACTGTGAGGAATACATCTCTGTTGTTTATAAGCCACTCAGTTCTATGGTATTCTGGTACAGCAGCCCGAATGGTTGAAGAAAAATATTAATAGAACTAAAACAAAACAAAAAAGAAATGTCCCTCTCAAATCTGAAATCCCAATGGATCAAATGGTTTTTAGGTTTCTATATTTCGATCTGTTCTTGTCCATATATATATATATGTATATATACACATATATGTATACATATATGTATATATACATATATATATATATGATTTCCTTTTCATTGTCATCAGGGCCAAGATATAATTGTTTGTGACATGTAACATTAAAGTATGCACATCTGCCATGTTGCCGTCTTTGTACTGATTCTCAATGGCTAATTTCATGAAAGTAATAAATCATGAAGAGCCTGGATTCCCGTGTCCTCAGGATGTTTAGCTTGTTCCCATTTCTTCAAGTGTACAAATGTTACAGTGAACATCCTCAGGGGCTATACCTTTCACCATCTTTTGAATTATTTCCTTGAGATTAGTTCCCAGAAAAGGGATTACTGGACCAAAGGGCATGATTTTATAGCCTGTGATTCATCCTCCCAGGTTGCTTTTGAAAGGCTTTCCTTCACTCTGACACCAGCCCTGCAGTTTGCATTAGAGTTTCTTAACACTCTCTTATGCTTTTTTCAAAAAAAGAGTTTAATAAAAATTAAATTTGCATTTCTCTGAGTGTTTGTGTGCTGAACAATTTTCACATGTTTTCTTCCTGATGCAGCTTTTCTTTCATGAACAAGCTCTTTGTGACTGTGGATCAGTGTTTTCCTTGTCAGTTTGTGGGAACTTTTAGAGAATGTAAACATGAACTACTATTAAATGTGTTTCAAAGTCCTTGTTTCCCTTTTATATTAATCATATCTTTCATAATACAGGATTACCAATTTTCATATACTTGAGACATGTATTTCCTTGGAGATTACTCCTATTCCTTCAAAACATGGAGAGCTGGCATCCAAGATAAGGTATGTATCAGTGTGTATGATACGCTGCCATTTCTATTAAAGAAAACAGATATAATTGTACATGGGAGTGATGGTTAATTTTATATGACAACTTAGCCATATTTTGTCAAACCCTAGTCTACATGTTGCCGTGAAGGTGTTTTTTTTTTTCAGATATGATTAACATTTAAATCAGCAGACTTTTGGTAAAGCAGATTACCCTCCACAGTGGGGATGGGCCTTGTGTAGTCAGTTGAAGTCTCAGAAAAAGACTGAGGTCTTCTGAGCAAGAAGGAATTCTGTCTCTAGATAGCCTTCAGACCTAGATTACTTTATCAAATTCTCCCTAGGTCTCTAGCCTGCCAGCCTCCCTGACAGATTACAGACTGGTAAACTCCCACAACCATGTAAGCCAAATTCCTTAAAATGAATCTTTCTCTGTATATTTACATATACATATCCTTTTGGTTTTGTTTCTCTGGAGATTCTTGACTAGCGCAAGGGACTCTTCTGAAATGTTATATATGAAGGCAATCAAAATGCTTACCTTTGGGGAATTGAACAGGATATTTTATATCATTTATATCTTTAAGTTATTTTAATTTTTGGAGTAGAAAAGACAACTTTATGATTCAAACATCAAAATTATGTTTTAAAAAGCAAATAATGAGAAGTTTCCTCTCGCTGACATCTCTGTCCACCACACCCTGTGCCCATCCTTTTCCCTTACAGATGACCACTTTATTCATTTCCTGTGTATTTTTGTAGTGTTATATAGATATAAGTAAATATATATTCTTTTTGTCTTCCATTTCTACAAAAGATAATACTATTCTCTATCTTGCTTTCTTCATTTAATAATATATCTAGATAATATTCCACATTAGTCTATAAATGGTTTCCTCATTCTTTCTTTTATAGCTACCCAGTGCTTTACTCTGTGGAGTTACCAGAGCTTATGTAATCATCTCTATAGATGGGTACTTGGGTTGTTTCCAAGACTGTGCTATTATGAACTAAGCTGTGACAAGTAACCTCATATGTGAGTCACTTCACATGTGTACAGGTATAGTTGTAAGATATATTCCCAGAAGTGGGGCTGTGTTGTCAGAGGAGCAATTCTCTTACAACTTTGCTATATAAAAACTATGTTGCCCTTTTTAGAAAAGACATCATTGTTTGTCTTCCTGTCTTAACAATGATATCATTGTTGCCTTCCTTGAATCTCTGAAGTATTTTCACCATGTAGTATAAAATTTCCCATTAAAAATTAACTTAGAAAAAATTAATCACTCCAGAGAGGTTTGATGAGTATACAATTCTAACTCTTTCAATTTTCTAATACTTAAAATTTTGCCCATCTTAACTGTATTTTGTAATAGGGAACCAAATATGCTTCACTCTAACTCTTGGAAAAGAAGGCAATTACCGTGCACATACTCACATTGAACAAACTGACTTCCTAATTATGTGCTAGCAAGCTTACCTGTGAGAAAGAGAAAAGCAGTCCCTGACACCTGGAGCTAGCCTGGCACTCCTAGCTAGGCCCTGGCATTCTCCTGTTGAACATAACAATTTCACAAAACTTCAACATCAAACAAGACTGCTCTATAACTATGATGAATCATGACAAAAACAAGACCACTCCAAGATCTTATATCTGAACACAAACAAAAATATGAACACTGTCCAGCCACAAAAATGACCAAACATCCCTCCAATTTAGCTACCATGAATGACTATGCTTTTTTACTTATTACAGCATTAACCTCCCTAGTCTGCCTCTCTAGTCTAGTTCCTCTCAGGTGAGACTGATAAGATACCCAATCACAGCAGGACTTCAGCTTCCAGATAGCATCTAATCTAGAACAAATTCCCACTTCCTTAAACCCTTCCCTGTATCACCTAACACAAATCTAAATCCTGTACCTCCTTTCTAGCACCCTCTTTCTGAGATGGCCCATGGTCCCATGGTGTGTGTTCCCCCTTACAGCAATCAGTCAACCCAACTCATTCAACTTTAGGCGTGTTTCTCATGGTCTCTGGCCGGATGGCATTGCCTCCTTCAGCAACACTCCCTATGCACCCATTATGTGCTCGTGACCCTGCCCTCACAGAGATTACCTTCAGGAATATGAGAGCTGATGGGGATACTGGATATCATTTAATTCAACTAACTCTGCTTAGATATAAGGGAATGGGACTCTGCAGTCTATCAGCATCACAGCCAGGACTAGATCTTCTGAGGTGACCACCGGGTTCTTTTAACCACACTACAAAGCCCTCCCCCTTACTCCACCTTGATTTCTAAATTGTTCCCCAGTTCATTCCTGGTTATGACACTAGACACATTTTTATCACTTTGTGGACTGACTTTCCTGAAGGACTGCTCACGTATTCTCTGTTTACCCATGTAGGGAAAGTCACTGTGTAAGCATGAACATTGAAGAAGCATTCCAAGAAATGCTAAAAGCTCATGCTGACACATATCCCTGTGTAAGACTTCAAGGGAATGAGGAATGAGGTATAGAGTTTACATTAGGGGCACCTGGGTGGCTCAGCTGGTTAAGCATCTGCCTTTGGCTCAGGTCATGAACCCTGAGGTCCTGGGATTGAGCCCTGTGTTGGGCTTCCTGCTCAGCAGAGAGTCCGCTTCTCCCTCTCCCTCTGCTCCTCTATGTTCCTCTCGCCCAACGAGTCCTCTAATAAGTCAATAAAATCTTAAAAAAAAAAAAAAAGATTTCATTCCTCCTTGGACATTATAATTGTGCAAACTGCAAGTCAATAAAGATTTTAAGGAGAGTCACTATCCTAGCAATTACCAGTTATTTCTCTTATTGGTGACAAAGACATTAAATTACCTGAGGAGACCATTTAAGCAGTCCTTTTAATTTTGTAGATGTAAGGTAAGTAGGATTTACTATACTGGAGGGAGATATAACTAGACATTCCTTACTTGAAGACAACTTGTGCTTACAACCTGTTGGGAGGGTGGATGGGTTAGAAGGTGGGAGAGAGGAAAGATCTATATAAGGTCCAAAGGATTTCCTAGGAAGAAGGAATCCTGTGCCTAATACCCTCTCTTTGGAAGAGATTTTCAAGATTATTAGAGCATCTTTGACTAATTAAGGTGATCTTAATAGAGATAAGCCCACAGCAAAGGATAATACCCTGCTCCCCACCCTACCCTTCTTGAAAAGAAACTCTTCAAGGCAGTGGAGGGAATGGTCTATATTAATGACCTGGGATCCATATGAATGCCATGATTATTTTAGGAGCAGGTCAATTTGGGCAGTGTGCCGTTGGTAAAACTTAGACCAAACTATCGGCCACACCGGGCATACCATGGAAAGGAATGGCTACTTAAGTTGTATGTGAACGTGTGAGTTCCTCAGGAACAGGTTAGGGCAGAGGGGGCCAAGGTCAATTTTGGCATAAAGCATTCTTGCCTGCCAATGCTATTCTCTCTAGAAGAAATATCTCAGCCTGGGGCAGGAATCTGGGGTGACTTGGTGAGAGGGCCTCTTCTCCCAAACCTCTTCCCTTGGGACTGCTGGGTTTCCAGTGGGTGGTGAATCAAGCCTCTGGATTTGTTTTTGCCAGAGTGAGTGTCCTATTCCGCAGTAGTCCACAGTGTGTAGTGTAGGAACCAGAGCCAATCCTGGGTAAAGCAAACCCAAAACTGGGTAAGCACTGCACATCTTGGACTGGCTACAGAAAGAAGTAACTAGAAAGGAGGAGAGAGGTATTCTCAAAATATTACAGAAAACAGGGTCAGAGTCATAAACATTTTTAATATTAAACACAGCAGTGGCCTTATGTTTTAAGCAATGCCAATGAACTATATCAGTGACCTAAAGAGAAAAGATGTGATTCCCGTTTCAAGGACCTTCCATTGTACAGTAATTCTAAGAGACAAGTATTATGACTATACCCAACCTGAGGCCCAGCAAATTGAATGATGTGCCCAAACATCCCATCTCTGGGAATATTCCATCCAGTCTAAGCTGACTGCCTCTTCTTTTATGAACACTCAACTCCAAGGAGGACCTATTCACAGTCAGAGGTCTCAGACCATAAGTCAACTACTTCCTTGACTTCAGGTTTCATTAATGAAGCTTAAGTAGTATTACTCAGATGCCCTAGGTGGCCCTTAAGGCATATGCTGCCCACCCGTCTTTCCTCCTCCTACACCTTCCATCAGGAGGCTCACAGCATTACCAAGACTGAGCTCCATGCTCCGGCAACATCACAGGGCAGCCGCCTCACCTCAGCCGTGCTTCTGGGAATGGTTCTCCATTGGCTGCAACATACAAGACAGAAGCCCTGAATCATGGCCTCCCTCCTGTCTCAGGTGGTAGGCTCCATCTCTGTTCCAAACAAGGTCACCCCAACCTTGGGAAGCCTCAGGTAAGTTGAGATGAGAAACCTCAAAAGTAGGTTGCACAAGCAGGGCATCCTGATGGGGATGTTCATGTCCCTTTTGTCAGGTGTTCAGAGCACTAGTACACCCTGCTTGTCTCCCTCAGCAATAGCCTCCCACATAAAATCTCCTTCTATCATGTAGACAGAGTCTTCATCCTATGCCTCTGAGGCAAAGAAAGAACGAAGAATTAAAATGGCCTGTTTCACAAGAGAAAACTAAAGCTCATTTGGAACCAATCTGATTACTTAACTCTTAGGCCTCTGGAGACCAAATGGAAGGAATTAATGTTCCCCCCTTTCCAGTTCCACTTCTGCACAATTCTCCAGCCTTTGTTTATTTTTGCTACTTGATTGGGGGGAGCAAGGAAGAGGATATGACTTCATCTTTTTTCCTTCTAGATTAGAGTGACTGTAAGTTTATTTAAGTTTATTTAACCTAATTCTTGGAATGGTTCTTTTTGTCTAACTGGGTTTTCCTGGTCATTAGTTCCCAGAAGTCAACCCTGCCCTCTGGAAACATGCCTCAAAGTTCTGGAAATTCCCCTCCTTGTCCTGCCTCCCCTTCACTCATTCCTTCCTCCTTTCTGTACCAGCTCTATTCTCACCTTGACCCCTCACTCCCCCACTGTCTCCAGTCATGGGCCGCTCTGGGATTCACACACTTCAGGACAATCTTTCCATCTCACCCTCACTGTTGCCCCCTAGAGGTGACGCTTTGATCCTCCTACTCCACCAGTCCCTCCAAACACCTCACAGAAATAGTCCTACTGACTCCTCCTCCCTTGGGATGATGGATGTTGCTGGGTTTTCTTATTTGTGCTTAATGGATTGCTCAAATCAAAGGCACCTAACCTTGGCCAAGAAAACCCTCCCTCACCTCTAACTCACTTTCTGTATGACTCCAAGCAGTAGCTATTCCAGACCTCTGTTTTGCAAGCCCTCACCTCTCTCTCCTACCAACCTTCCTCTCTGAACACTCCATTGTACCATCCTGATAATGCACTCCCCTCCACTGTCCCTCTTAGCATCCTTCTCTTCAGAAAAAGACACTTTTCTTTTACCCATTTTAACCCTCTTGTCTGTATTTCCAACAGTCCTAATGCTTGGTGAATTTCCTCCATTATTTCTACCCCAGCTCTCCATGCCTCTATTCCTTTCATCTTAATCCACAAACCTCCTTGCATCTCCCCATCCTTAAACATAAAGCCTCTGGATTTTGTTTCTCCCTAAAGCTCCCTTCCCATACTTCATCTTCCCTTCAGAACATATTGTTAACATTTGGGTTAGAATAACTTCCAACTTCTTTTCATTCCTGAATTCTTCCCTGCTGATTTTATTAACCTTTTAGTATACGCCCTCTCTTAAACCTGCCTCAGATACTATCTGGATTTTTTTTTTTAACCTTTTTAACCTTGTTCCCTTTCTCCCTATTTCAGTGAAGCTGATTTTTTTCTTTATTTTTTTAAAAGATTTTATTTATTTATTTGAAAGAGAGAGAGAGAAAAAACAAGCAGGGAGCAGGGGCAGAGGGAGAGGGAGAGGGAGAAGCAGGCTCCCCACTGAGCAGGGAGTCAGATGTGCGGCTCAATCCCAGGACCCTGGGATCATGACCTGAGCCAAGGCAGCTGTGTATGCCTCTAGGTGCCCCTGATTTTCTTAAAAGTGACCTGTTGTCAAACTCAACAGACTCTCAGTCATCATTTGTCTTCACTTCTGAAAGCCTGTTAATGGTTCTTTTGAAATCCTTTCAGTAATTCAACTTGTTTCTGATGAGTCACTGGGTTTCTCTGGCCTCACCTATCTCAGGATACCTCTGGTCCAGCCCACACAATTACCAGTAATTATTGCCATACAGGCTGCTGTCACGTAGTGATGGGTGTGGTAAACACATGTGAGCAGGGAAGGAGGTCAAGTGCTGTACTGTAGGAAAGCTAGTATTTGAGGAGGAAACAGTAAAAGTGGTCCTGAAGAGAAGCCAAGGCAAAATAATAGGAAGGCAGAAGTGATCTTACAAAATACAAATCTGATCACTTTCATCCAGCTGTCTTAAAATCCTTCCAATGTCTCCCTGGAAGTTTTAGGGTCTTTTCAAAGTCCTGGGGGTGCCTGAGAGCTCTGTCTTGTGCCTGTCTCCAAAATGTGCTCTTTGTTCCAGCCCTGTGTTCTGGTACCTTGGCTCCAACAACCATTCTCATGCTGCTGCCTCTTTTCTTTATTATTTATTTTTTTTTAAGAAGCATGATAACAAGGGTAAGCCCTGAGGAGAATCATCTCAGGCTGGGGTCAGGGCAAGAGGCAGTTACAGGAGGAAGGGAGATGGCATTCCCCGCAGGGAACATGTGCAAAAAGACATGGCGCACAAGAGAGCAGGGTGATGCTAGAAGGAGGGCACGCAGACATGGTTGAGAGAAAGAAGCACAATGCAGTTGGGTCACTGGCGCCTTCTGCCAGAGGGTTCTGTGAGGCGGACAGGGCAAGGGGACCCAGACCCTGCCCTAGAGTGCTCAGGTAGAAGGGAGTAAACAAAAAAAAAATCCAGACACAGTTCCAACAGCACAGTGACGGAAGCCAGTGGGTATCTGAGCTGGGACATGGGCAGAGGGGGAATTCCTGAGGAGTGCAATGATAGAGCCAGACTGAGTCTTTGCGGAATAGAATGGCAGGAAAGGAGAAAGAGCCAGAGGGACTGGGTCACTGGGTGGGTCATGGAGAGTCCTGAGCACAAGATAAATTGCTTGCACCTCTCATCCTGCCGCTACTGTTTCCCAAAGTATACTGGGGCGGTTCTAGTGACTTCAGAAGGTACACAGAGGACCGTAAGTTAATAGCTACACATTTACTTAAAGAAGATTGGCTAAGTAAATAAAAATGGAGAGAAGTCCTTAGAAGACCTCCACTAAGCAGACAGTAGTACAGACGGCAAGCAGATAATGGG
The DNA here is from genome assembly GCA_003697995.1 of Taxidea taxus jeffersonii. NCBI lineage: Eukaryota > Metazoa > Chordata > Mammalia > Carnivora > Mustelidae > Taxidea > Taxidea taxus. The sequence goes on from RCUC01169676.1 coordinate 19,101, forward strand.
GCCATTTGTGGAGGAAGTGTGTGAACAAGGGAGGCACGGCACTGTGAGGCAACGGCCTGTGCCTTGCCAGAAGCAGCCTGGCCAGATCTGTGGTTCAGAAAAATTGCTGGGGAGCCAAGGACCGAAGAGCAGGAAAAGCTAGGCCTAGAAACAAAGGCTGTATGGAGCCGGCTACACTGGTGATCCAGCCAAAAGCTGGTCAAGGCCACAGCCCACACGTAGCAGCGGACACAGGGAGAAGCTTGCCATGCATACTCCTCTGGGCATGGTACTAGTGCCAACCCATCCAGCAACAGTCGATACCAAAACTCGGCTCTCGAGCTTTGTTTAAGTTTTCTACTGACCAATTTGGGCTTAATCAAATTTCTTCATAAACCTCAAAGGTCTTTATCATCAACACAAGGTTCCTTCAGGGATCCACCCCAAAGGAGACATCCTACTCAAGTCACAAATCCCCATTTAGCATTTAGTCTGTGGAAAAGAAATTCAAAGGTCAATGATACAAATTTTTGAAGGGCCAACAGGCTTACGTCAGAGGCAACAAGCATTAAGGGAAGGAACAGCAACAGCAGCAGCACAAGTAACTTTCATTAAGTGCATGGGTGGACAAGTTCATTTTTTCCTCAAAATAACCCCATGAGGCAGCCATTATAGTCACCATCTCTGTTTAATAGAAGGAGAGGGTGCTTACACAGACTGCCTCGACCAACACCACACAGTATGTTAGGGGTGGACCCGGGATCAACCTCGGGTCAAGTCAGTCAAAATGCTTTACCTTTTCCTTTATAGTTAGTCCCGCTGTCATTTTCTTAAAAGCTCATCACTGACAAAACTGTAGGGTTGAGGGGCACCTGGGTGTCTCAGTCCGTTAAGTGTCAGACTCTGGGTTTTGGCTCAGATCACGATCTCAGGGTCATGAGACTGAAACTGCGCTGGGCTCTGTGCTCAGCAGATAGTCTGCTTGAGATATTCTCTCTCTCTCTCTCTCTCTCTCTCCCTGCCCTCCTCCACCTCTAAAATAAATAAATCTTTAAAAGAAACTGTAGGGTTAGGGGATATAAAACCTGATGGAAAATCTGAGTTGATGCTTGGAACAAAACATTGCTATTCATACTTTAAGTGTATGGGCTTTGGGCACAATTACAATCTATTTTCTCAAAATTAGCTATGGTGGAATTTTATTTACTGTTACCTTTTTTCTTTCTTCTTCTTTTTCTTTTCTTTTTTTTTTTAACACAGTTGTGAGGTAAAGTGAAAAATCACACACAACTAAGGTAAAGACCTGAGCTGGTTCTATTTGCTATTAGCTGGGGGCTTTGGGAAAGTTCCCTAATCTCTCTGAGCTTCTAAAATGAAGGTTAGTGGGGCGCCTGGGTGGCTCAGTGGGTTAAAGCCTCTGCCTTCCGCTCAGGTCGTGATCCCAGGGTCCTGGGATTGAGCCCCGAGTCGGGCTCTCTGCTCAGTGGGGAGCCTGCTTCCTCCATTCTATCTCTCTGCCTGCCTCTCTGCCTGCTTGTGATCTCTCCCTCTGTCAAATAAATAAATAAAATCTTTAAAATGAAGGTAAGAAAACCTAGCTCCTCATATAGGTGTCTGGAGCATTAAATGTATAAGGAAGTTCTATCTACCTTCAGACAGACATTTTACAAAGTCCCTTCCATGTGATTATCTAAAATCTTGCTACCACATAGACCAAAAAACTGGACAAAAATGACCCCAAAGTAGTTAGGCATTCTCATCAAGGGTCACTTCACTGGCAGGAAAAGAAACTGGGAAGGAAGATATAACCCCTAAACCTGTCTCATGATTTAAGCAGGAGCCATCAAACGGTGTCATAGCTACTATATTAGAAGCATACTTTAGAGTACATTATGGCACAGAGCATGGGAAATAATAAGACAAGGAAAAGGATGAAGAGAGTAAGAATGTGACTCAGAGTAAGGAAATACATGTATATACAGTCCCACCATTCACTTATATTGATTATAAATTAAAGATATTCCAGCGCACTTCAATCTAAAACATTCCCAGGCTCCATTCTGAATATAGTCACAGAAGCCCAGAAAGGCAAAGCACTCTGGACCCCCAGGAAGGGTGAGGTTGTCACCAGGAAACCACCACCTCTTAAATCCGCATCAATGGCCTGACCCAAGGTCCTTTTCCTTGCCTTGTAAGGTCCCTTTCAGATTCAATATTCTACAACTCTAAATGAAAGCAATGGTTAGTAATGCCCTGGTGTAATGCCCATTGTTAAAGGGTCTTGGTGTGTTTATAAAAATAAAATGTATCGGGGCGCTTGGGTGGCTCAGTTGGTTAAGCAACTGCCTTCGGCTCACGTCATGATCCTGGGATAGAGTCCTGTGTCGGGCTCCGTGCTCAGCAGGAAGTCTGCTTCTCCCTGTGACCCTCCTCCATCTCATGCTCTCTCAATCTCTCTTTCAAATAAATAAATAAAATCTTTTAAAAATTATTTATAAATTACCAACTAAATATGCTTCTTTGTCCTGGTTCACCAAAAATAACAGGACAGTTCTTTTGAGAATCCTTGATCAGAACAATAATTATAGTGATAAAAAAGATCACTTAAAAATAAGTAAAAACTAGAAGTTTCTATTAATTGTCAGTGCTGGCGGCCTTAGGCTGGCAGGCCATAGCCTTGGACTCAGCATCTGTACTTCTCTTTGTTAATTAAATAGTGGCTGATACTTAAAAATTGGGGAGACTGGACAGACATAATCCATCTTTTAATTTCTTTTGAAAAAGATGGGAAGATCAAGCAACAACACCAGGCTCAGGTTCCCACACAGCAGCATTCAGCTGGAGGCATGGAGTGACACAGGTATGCAGCAGCTGTTCCCTAGGGCAGCTCATTAACACTGGCCCCCCAGCCTCCCTCCCTCCAGTCCTCCATCCCACTCCTGCAGGCACCCAGGCTTGCACTAATTACTGTTTCTGCATACTTACTCCCAAACAGTGTGTGCGGCCCCCATTGGCGTTAACTATCCTGCAGTAGAGACAGGCCCCGCACTACGCTCCACAGTGTGGGCGTCCACTCCTCCAGCAGAGAGCACAGCCACCACAGTGATGAGCTCCTTGGAAGGGGGTTATTTTTTCATGAACTTGGATCTGGCTACAGAGTCACTGATTAACTTGAGGCATTTGCCAAAGCTGGTTACTGAAATTACTGAAGGGTGGCTGCCTAGTAGTGCTTCTGGAAGGGGATGATGAATTTCTAGACCGTTAAGTTAACGAGACGAAAGGTAAGGTGACCAGAAAAAGAATGAGAGGAAGCGGTATCACTGCAAAACATTTTAAAGCATGATTTTTAAAGCATTAAAAAAAATACTGGCATCAGTAACTAATAATTCTATGGCTTCTACTTGTTCAGCAGTTTTCCAGAACTTCAACTTGTGTTAAATACAAAGGAAAAACATTCCTTTAGGGTTTATTTTGGAGCCCCCCCTTTTTTTTCTTTAATAGTAACACTTTTACCTGAAACATCAAAATAAGAATACAGTATGATACGTGGTACACTTGAAAATCACAGGGCTTGTATTCTCAAGTGTTTCTGGTTTGGCTATGTAGGGCCTAAACTGTTCTAGAAAGTACAGTACTTTAAATGCTATTTAACACTATGGTCTTACTGGCATTGGCAGTTATTAAAGATTTCAATTTAGCCCTGACCCTGCTAAAAAGATCTGGATCATCTGATCCAGATGACTCTGGATCAGAAAATGCAGCACTAACCATGGTTAAAGATTTCAAGCTAGAAAAGAAGCTTTTTTAGTTTTTGATTCCTTTAATTTATGCTTCTTTCTTCAAGGAAAATGCTCCTGAGAGCACTTTAATTAGTCTTCATGATGGTCCTTATGATTTGGACATTTTTCCCTTATAAATCTAGTTTAATAAGATAATCAGTTTTTTTATGATTTTACTTGTTACCACAAAAGTAATGCATGCAAACTAAATGCACGTCCAACATCTAATGGCAAAGCAAGATGTGCTTACGTAAAAGCAGTTTACAAAATACATATATATACACACATCCACACACACCCACAATTATCAGATACAGACAGATACACACATGCTATCATTACATTCATTCATACATAGAAAAAAGGCCAAAAGTCTATAAAAATAAAAATAAATTGTAGTTAGCTTGGTGTGACAAATTTGAGCTTTTTTTCTTTTTGCCTTTTTGTATTTTTCTAATTATATAAAGTCTGTGCATTATTTTAGTTTTAAGGAATAAGGTATTTCAATATTTCAATATTTTTATCTATAAGCTAATTTATTTATGCATTCATCCAATTAACATTTAGGTTGTATTACCTACTAGATCCTATACTGTTTTTAGGACACAGTGTCAAAAGCCCCAAGTAGTCCACACCCATAGAAGAGTGTATGTAGGAAGTACTATGACAGAGGTGGGGGGGTACACTACATCTAAACTAGACAGGGAAAGTCTCTTAGAGGAGACATTTGAACTAATAAATGTATGTAGGTGAGGTAGGTAATGAGGCAGGGCATGGGAAGGGAAAGCTGAGCATCCCAAGCATGCCAATATGTCCGATTCACCTTTCCTACCACTGAAACTTAGCCGGGTCCACAGAAGGGGCAGAATGGGAGCTAGAGATCCTAGTGATACAAAGTGGACTGAATAAGCTAGATGCAGTAATAGACCAAGGTGGGAAGATGACTGAGAAGCAAGATTCTGTCCACCTGCTGGCCTTGGGGACTGGGGAGCTGGTGGCAGCAGTTACTGTGATGGGGAAAACTGGAGGCAGGCGTTGTGGGAATAGTGGCAGGGACAAAAGTAGAAATAAGAACCCCCGTGTAGGGTATGATCTGCCTTGAGTTTGTTTGAACCTTGGATGACCTAAATATTGAGAACCATCAGGTGTATATGTGTTTGGGGCTCAGTAGGAAGTTTTACACTGAAGATAACTGGACATGATTGGCATATAAGAAAGAATTAATTAGGTGCAAGCAATTATATATATAGTGAGAACAGGGTATTTAAGGGGTAACATTGAATGAGGAAACAGAAGGAGAAAGGACTGGGAAGGAATGATAGAAGGAAAAAGGGTGTCAAGAAATGGATGATGGGAGGTACCTGGGTAGCTCAATTGTTGGGCGTCTGCCTTGGGCTCAAGTCATCTGATCCCAGGGTCCTGGGATCAAGTCCCGCATTGGGTTCCCTGCTCTGTGGGAAGCCTGCTTCTCCCTCTCCCACTCCCCCTGCTTGTGTCCCTTTGCTGTCTTTCTGTCAAATAAATAAAATCTTAAAAAGAAAAAAAAAGAAATGGATGATGGTCAATGGTATCAAACGCTACAGAATGTGAGGGTAAAAATAAGGACATAATAATTTCCCTTTGTTTATCACAATATGGAGGACGCCTCACAGATTCTAGCATTCCACTCCAAATCCAAAGCTGCAGGATGTTCAGGGAAGAATCTGGGTACTCCGTATGTTTAAAGGCTCCTAGATGATTTTATTACAAAGCTAAATTGGGCATCCACCCATCTAAGCCATGAGTTGTTAACTCTACATACATTCATCTCTATGCGACAGAACACATTCGTTCACAAGCTTTAGTCCTCAATATTTCTGAATTTAGAAACTGAGATTGCTCCTGTAAGAGGAAAACGTGCCAGACTTCAACTGCTCCCCCACTGCCCCCATCCCCCAGTGCCTCTGTGTCTGTGGGTTGTTCACCAGTCAAGTGTAGGTTGAGAAAAGATGGTTACTGCCAGTCTAGGGAGATATCATTGTGGGGCACTATTCTGGGAAACAAAGAATTTACACAGCTGGAGAAGAGAAGGGAACTACCCGAGTTCAGAAATAGTGTTTTTAAAAGGTGCCAAGCTGGAAAGGTCCTAGGCCTCACAGGCAAAAACCCATAAAGTGACCAATCTTAGAAAAGTCACAGATTCAGGCAAATGAAGAAAAAGTGAGGAAGGTAGGCCACTCTAGCTTTAACAAACAAACATGGGGTTTAAACTTTAGTTCCAAAGGCTTAGGTTACTTTTTTGTGGCAATTCGACATGATCAAAAGACCTTTTGAGAAGATTATTTTGGCCGTAAGGTAACAAAATAAATTTTAAGGGGAGGAACTAGAGAATAGGGAGCCGTAGTTTAGGTTCAAGCACTGTGTTCACAGAAGCGTCACGTAAAATAAAGTCACCAGACCTTGTGACACGACAGAGGAAGGAATATTGTAGTGTTCTGTTTGCTTGGGGCCAGATAACCACCATAGCACATAAAAGTTCATTCTAATAAGCCAATGCTAGAACCAGCCTGCAACCAAGTTAAGCTACCTAATATTAGAGAAAGGACACTGTAGCCAAGCTCTTCATTTCTATACAATGTTGTCATTGGACCACCTCAGTTCAATTAGTGAGCACCCATGGAATAGCACCCATAAAATATCAGTCACTTCCTCTCCGCATAATTAGGGAAGCACATCTAGTCAAAGGGAGAGCACTTCGGCAAGGCCCAAGGATAGGAATAAACCCGGGGATGCTGCAAATTTTCACTCCCTTGCTAGTCAAGAAATGACCCTGAATGTTTGCAGTACCTCCCGTCCCTGTTTCAGTGATGTCTAAATAAAGGGCATAATTACGGCAGTTTCAGCCGCCTGCCTGATCTAGTTAGGAGAACGGGATTTGGAACCAAATGGATTTCATATCTGCCTGTTTGAGCAAGGTGTCGAAAACCAGTACATCCCACTTTCCTCATTTCTAAAATGCGAAATAACACTACACACCTCACAAAGCACTCCTCAGTTTTAAGTGAGATAACCATCCAGAGCACCATGCCAGGGAAGGGCTCGGGAGGCAGGCATCGAGCACCCCATCTGCCCTCTTAGCCCTTTCTCCAAGCTGGGGAAACTGAATGTTGAACTCATATTCCCCCCTTGACTTAAGAGCGGCAATCCTGCTTTGGATGGGGAAGGTTCACTGGAACATCATTTAAAAGTATGTGTTCAACCACAATAATCTGATGCACTTTATAAAGCTGTGATTCGGGCACCAGAATTCTATCAGGCTCCAAAGCAGCTTAGACTCATGGTTTAAAAATGAATACAATTTCAGACAGATGGCACATCATGAAAAGCTCAGGATGGGTAGCTTTCAAGCTTCACTCTAAATATTCCAAAGCTAAGAATGAACCCTTCTGAAAGATGAGAAGAAGACACACAGATAGTTAAAAAGTTAAAAAAGATCCTGACCAGGATCTGCCATCAACCAGTCACTCCTAACCATACAACATAGCTTTGACGACCAGAGTTTACATATATGGTCTTTGTATGTGTGGCTGCTACTTCTGGAAATGTGAAAAAGGGAAATAAATCCCAAAATCTATGTACTATAGTAAAGACTTCAAGACTGACTGAAATCAGACTAATATAGTCTATATATATGTAAAAGTCTTTAAATACACACACATACATAAAGTCTTTAAATAGATATAAATCTTTATACATATGAATACCCAAGTAATCTCCTAGAATTAAAATATAAGTAGAGATAAAATAAATGAACTATATTCTATTATCCCAATATCATGAAAAATAGCAGAAAATTAAACTAAGAAATTCTTATAAAAACCTATTAAGAGAATAACAACTATGAGCATAAATCTATTCCAGATAGAGATAAGCACTGACTATGGACCATACTTAACCACAAAACACCTATTACTTGTCGATGGGATAGGTTTCTATTGACTATCATTGAGGGAAATGCAGACCAAGAAAAGACACTGTTGCTAAAAATGGGGTCCTGAACACTTCCTTCCATGCTTTCCGCTAGGTGACCATGCAGAATTGGACCAGATGAATCTCTAACTCAGGCAGTAGTACTGACTGCCCAGAGATGGGATCTGAGAAGTGTGCATACAACACGGATAGCACCTTTTAACAGGTAGGACAACTACCTGTGAACTCATGGGTATGTTACTCATTACAACTTTGAAAGAATTAAACAACTCAACTTTTATAAAATGCACCAGTTACTCTTGACATTACAGAAGAAAATATCATGCTTTCTAAAATAGAATCAACTTAACTTGTACTTGAAGAGTTCATTCTAAATGTGGACAGGCACAAACTCTATCTTATATAAATCAAAGTGCTTGCTGATCTTAATGAGAGGCTTATGAGAGAACATGGTATTTTAGAATAATTATTAAATATATATTTGTACAAGGTATAAGTAAATTTTTATTACTAAATAAAGAGCCTCAGGCCACTTCTGACCTTACTTTATACAAACAAATATCATATACGAGACACTCAGCTTTGAAACAAAATGTATTTATTTATTTTTGAAGATTTTATCAACCGGTTTGAGAGAGAGAGAGAAAATAAGAGGGAGAGATCAAGCATAACTGGGGGTGGGAGGGGCAGAGGGAGAGGGAGAAGCAGACTCCCCTGCTGAGCAGGGTGCCCAAGTCCTGCTGAGCAGGGAGCCCAAAACAAAAATGATTTTAAAGGGGCACCTGGGTGGCTCAGTTGGTTGAGCTTCTGCCTTTGGCTAGTGTCATGATCCCAGAGTTCTGGGATCAAGCCCCACATCAGGCTCACTGCTCAGTGGGGAGCCTGCTTCTCCCTCAGCTGCAGCAACCCCGGCTTATACTCTCTCTGTGTCAAATAAATAAATAAAACCGTTAAAACAAAACAAAAACCATTTTTAAGCTGCATTTGCTTCCTTACCAAACTGAAAAAGAATCATAAGACATAGATTTCCCATCACGTGGAGAAAAGGGCACTCTCATGCCGGTGGTATACAAATTGTCACACACTTCCATGTGCCCTAAACATGTCCTGTGAATTGGTAAGACTATCTTAAGGATTTTATAAAGATGTTTAATGTAATACTGCTTTTAATGGCAAAAAATTTGGAACTACCTAACATCCAAAGCAGGAGCATCATTCAGGGAATATATTAGGGATGCTATGCTGTTTGTATATATATAATAACATGCTATTTCATGTAGAAAATGTATATAACATTAAGTGCAGGAAAAAGCAGATTGCTAAATAAATTCTGCTCCCCCCAATTTACCTGTGTGTTCAAGTGTAGCTAAGATTATCGTAGCATAATTATTTTCAAGTATAAAAAATTTTAAGACACCCACAGGCTCTCCCTCTTTTCTCTTATTAGCTTACTTATTACACAACTCACACTAACCAATTAATTCAGATTGGATTTAACATTTATGCATGACTTGGCAAATTCTACACAGTTCCTGCCATTTAATTCCATCTTATTTTAAAAGCTGGATAATATGAAGTCAATTACTCTAAAACATTTCACAGGTAGAGATCATAAGGAATTCAGGATAAAAAGATGTTTCAAGGGCACCTGGGTGGCTCAGTTGGTTAAGCAACTGCCTTTGGCTCAGGTCCTGATCCTGGAGTCCCGGGATCGAGTCCCGCGCCAGGCTCCCAGCTCCACGGGGAGTCTGCTTCTCCTTCTGACCCTCTCCCCTCTCTCATGCTCTCTCTCTAAAGTAAATAAATAAATAAATAAATCTTAAAAAAAAAAAAAGATGTTTCAATATGAACAGGAATTATTGGTTCTTTCTAAAAAAAAAGAAATAATCTCTTAGTATTACGAAAAAAGACAATTGGATTTTTCACATAGAACAGTATCCAAATCTATGGAATACAATCCTCTCAAGTCTCTGAAAAGAACTAGGAACTATTTTAAGAGCTTTTTATAAGCTTCTAAGGGTAGACTCCCAATCTTATTTATCTAGAACTGGCCCAACACCTGCCCGGTCCTATGTACTCAGTAAGTGTTCAGACATGATCTAACTACTTAATGCTCCACAGTGACCCATTTTCCAAATTAAGAAACTATGTTTCAAATGGATAAAGTACCTCATTCTAAGGCACACTATTCCTAGGGATTCTCATTCATCACTGCCTGATTCTGTGACTCACTATTCCACGGGCCAGAGCCGGGCAGCCCAAGACTCCACATGTTCTCCAGGGCAGGGCATGAGATGGTCGTCTTATTATACCTGGGACAGCTGCTAGCACAGACTTGTGCAGAGTCAAGGGGCAAAAATACATGCCTGTCAACACCATAGACCTTCTCATTTGTATTCTATCAATTTCAGGTTTCCTTCCAGATAAATTATTTCTTTAGGAGCAACAGTCTTGTTTTTATAGACATAAAACTATAGATTAATAACTAAGCTCAAAAAATTTTAATGAACTTCCCTGCAAAAAATTAGGGTCAAGTAAAGGAAACAGAATATAGGCAGATCAGTAAATTACAGTGAATGTGATTGAGTATAAGGAAGTTTTAAGTAGTCAAAGCCCTAAATTATTTGGCTATTATGGTTCATAATCAGTTTCTGAATGGTGTATGGGCCCGGTCTCATGGTCTCATACTTGACCAGTGGTTCTCAGTGTGAGATTCTTTTGTCCCTCAGACAACTTCTCCCCCAGGTGATTTCTGGAGACTCAGCTGTCACAACTGGGGAGGCACAGGTCACAGGTGCTGCTAAATAACCCATAATGCAAAGTACATCCGCTCAAGGAATTAAACAGCTCAAAACGTCCACAGTGCCAAGGCTGAGAAATCCTATACTAGATGATTAATAGAAGGTAAGACCATCCACCATTCTCAAGTTTAAATCAGCACCAAGAGTGAGAGGAGGAAAAGGCTGGACACCCCAGGTTCCAGACAAGGCAGATCTCCCCAGCAGACTACTGTTCTCTGCTGACTGAAGAGAAGTGTGTGAATCTTCAAGCTGCAATGGCTAGGCATGAGCCCAAAGTGGGGCTCTATCTCAGGACCCTGAGATCATGACCTGAGCCAAAATCAGAAGTCCCACACTCAGGGGTGCCTGGGTGGCTCAATCAATTGAGCGGCTGCCTTTGGCTCAGGTCATGATGCAAGGTCCTAATCCCAGATCTGGGATCAATCCCCACATGGAGCTCCTTGCTCAGCGGGGAGTCTGCTTCTCCCTCTCCCTCTGCCTGCTGCTCCCCCTGCTTGTGCTCTCTCCCTCTTTCTCTGTCAAATAAATAAATTAATTAATTAAAAAAAATTTCCTAACATCTCTACAAAGAAATCCATCAATAACACAGTGAGATATAATGCCTCCCAGAAAATGCTTGGTTAATGCATGATTACTTTAAGAAAGAAAACTTAAGTATATCAGGTTAGCCAAAGACAAAAGTCATAGAAACTATAAAATACAATATAATGGAATTTAAGAAGTGACCTACTTGAAAAAGGCCACAAGGGGTGCCGGGGTGGCTCAGTCAGTTGAGTGTGGGACTTTTTTTTTTTTTTTTAAAGATTTTATTTATTTATTTGACAGAGAGAGAGTTTAAGTAGGCAGAATGGCAGGTAGAGGGAGAAGGAGAAGCAGACTCCCAGCTGAGCAGGGAGCCCGATGCGGGGTTCAGTCCCAGGACCCTGGGATCATGACCTGAGCCAAAGGCAGCCGCTCAATTGATTGAGCCACCCAGGCACCCCTGAGTGTGGGACTTCCGATTTTGGCTCAGGTCATGATCTCAGGGTCCTGAGATAGAGCCCCACGTTGGGCTCATGCCTAGTGTGGAGCCTGCTTGAGCTTCTCTCCTTTTCCCTCTGCCCCTACCCACCTCTCTCAAAAAAAAAAAAAAATTAAAAATAAAAAAAAATAAAAATTAAAAGCCCACAAAAACCACCTGTATAAGAGATCAAAGAGAAGTATTTCAACATTACAGATTTCTTCTGGGTTAAAAAATGACAGTAATATAATAAATACAAGTGTGGGATTGCTATAGTTATTCTAGAAAAGTCCTTTGTGTGCACAGTTTCGTTAAAGATAATAAAATAGGGAAAAAAACCACAATTTCGTTATATTATAAATAATACATCTGCCCAAAGAAAAAGTGATATGTATAACAGGTGATTCTTCTGGTAGACTCTGCAAGTCCACCTCACCAGCAACATGGATGAAAGTTTCAGTGCTTTGTTTTCCTCATCTAAAACGCCAGGAGTGGGCTTAAATCTCTAAGGAATTGTTGAGTGTGATATTCAATTTTAGAACTCTCATTTTACCAGGTCTTCAGAAACTGAACATTGCTTCTGTTAAACATTTTTAAATAATAAAAGACATTTATTTTCCTTTTAATCTCCCCAATATCCTGAAAGTTTCCATGAAACACTGTGGCAGTTGTAGGCATGGGTAGTAAAGTATAAGACATAAACACAAAAATTATGTTGAATGTCCATGTTAACACAGCTTTGTATCTAAGACAGGGAACAGATATGGGCAAATTCATTAATTAAAATCCTATTAATTATTTTTCAGGTTAAACTATAATTTATTAAAACAGGGCAACTCCCTTGATGAGAATTATTCTGGATACTAATCAACCAGAAGGTGTGCCCTTGCTTGGAATTTAATTTTGCTTTATTAACAGTTCATGCCTAAGGAAGTGTGCTGAGTATATTCGTTCTTGGCAGGTGTGTTAGCCAAGAGGTCTGCCCAGGTGATAATGTTAACAACTAGGTAGAAAGAGGAAAGATATGTGAGTTTTACGATTTTGAAAACTAACTGCAAGATCTTTGTAAAGATTTTTTTATTCTACCATACATACAAAAGGAAAACACTTAATTTTTCCTAAAAATAGTATCTCCTAACTATTTTCTATTATAAAGATGTCCTTAATGATGTACCACTAAAAAAAATCTATACCATTGGCCCCGCCATCCTAGACTCACATAACCAGTAACACTTCTTCTTGGGCAGTTTTAAATACAAATCTCTCTAGAGGGTACAGTCCCTCAACCCACCCAGGTGATCCCACATGATCTCAGCTGCTGAGTTACTGAGACTCCCTCCTCAAGGCCAAAGCAACCATTAGTTCCCTATGATAATAAGCACTTCAAGAATTACACCCATGCCTCTCTCCTGCCCTTTAGAGAGGTTTCGATCTGTTCCACAGGAGCCTTTTATTCTTGACAGAATTGCACTTCCAATTACCGGCACTTGAGAATACCTAAATCTTCCTTCATTTAAAATTCAACTGTGTAGAAAGTCATAAAAGGGTTTCAGCACAGATGACCTCAAATTTGCTAAACTAAAGCCATGCATTAGCAGAAAACGACTCAAATAAAGTCCTCCTAGAAATTCTAAAAGATACAATTAAGAGAAATGTCTTATTCAAGAATAAGATTAACTATTTAAAGAGCTAAAACAAAACAAAACAAAAAATCAAGGTGCAGTTAGAATCTAGTAGCCCAACATTTTCCATTTCAGCCCCAATTACCTCTCCCGAGGAACGGCAAACCAGTACTCTGGCTGCTTTCTTCGTTTGCCATACTGCTGGACCATGGCTGCGCTCTGAGTGGCAAAGGATTTTCTCATCGGCTTCCCTACTTTAATGCACAGAAACATGGGTGGGGTCTTGCTTTTCTCCTCTTTTGAAGGAAGCATATCTGAATCACGCGTAGGGAAAAAAGAAAAAAAACCTTCCTCAATATTGACAATACTGGTGAAAGTAAAACCTTTCAACTTGTAAAGAACAGTTCCCAATCCCCTCTTAGTGACAGAAAATCAAAATATATGACAGAAACACCATCAAATTAGAACTAATCACATTTTCCAGACATTCTTTAGCACAAAAAGGACAAGGTTTGCATGTTTCGGTTGGTTCTGCATCACCTTAGATGCGACATGCTGGGAATAAGCATAAAAACCCACACAATGTGGCACTTCACAAGGATACCTCTCAAGGAATGACACTGAGGACCCACTTACACCATAAGGCAATCTGGCTTAGAACTGAAATAGCTTAAAAAACATTTCAAGCCCCTTTACATTTAAAAAGTTCAAGGTGAAAAGGAAAGTTCCTTGAAATTAAAAAACAAACAAACTACTTTCAACCTAGAAATCTAGGCCACAGTTCAAATTCCAAAATAGATCCTATATAATGCTAAGTTTTTTCCCAATTAATGTTATCAGTAAAGGTACGGTCTATTGAGAGAACACTGTTCTCAAACAATTGTCCTAATTTTGCTTGTATTCACAAGTTTCAGAAAGCCAACTGTACAACAGGATATAAAGATACTAAAGAGAAGTGGCTTACCTTCAATGGGTACCTGAATTCTCTTTAATAGCCACAGCTGAATTTCAGACTTATTATCCATTTGTGCACCTTGGCAGCTGTTGTCCAGAGTAGATTCTGAAGAGGTGTCTAAAGACCCTTTATTCACATTTTCTTCTGTAGGAGACGCCAGTTGCAATGGGAGGGGCACTCTGTCTTTCACCCAGGTTTTATCTGGCTCCTTACTGCCCTCAGTTGGGGGACCACTCACCTGGGGAAGAGAACTACTAAGGGTGATATCTATTCCCATTGGCTCAGTCTTTTTGGCATCACTTAATTCTGCCTTCTGCAAGTTTTCAGTTAACTGTGACCCTTCTTTGTTCTTATTAAGGTAATATTCAATGAGTTTAACTTTATCAAGATCTTCATGTATGTTCAGTGTGTTTTCCACCTGGCTTTCCGGGGAACCAGACTGCTTGTCCACCTCTGGCATTATATCTTGCTTCTCACAGGTTTCTAAATCTAGGGCCCCCTTCAGTTCGGCATCATTATCTGCTCCTGAAAAGTTCAGGGCTGACTGCACCTGCATTTCAGTAGTAGAACCAATGATGTGGGACTTAGCCTTCCTTAGCTCTGTTGGGTCAAGAGAAAGGCACTCCTTTGAGGTGTCTCTTTTGTCCATTCCACTATCGGGTTGAGAAGAAAGTTCTTCCAAGTCAACAAAGTCATCATCTTCCCCTAAAAGGGAATTTTCTTTGGCTATAGATTCAAATGCAGCACGAGTGTCAGAAGGTTCCTTGCTGATCTTAGTTACTGTGGTAGATCCACTGGTTGCCTCTGTAGAAGATTCCAGTGTCTTTAACTTTCCTGACAGAGAGCTATCTGAGGGCTTCATGTATGTGTATTCTGTTGACTTCTCCAAAGGTCTTACTGATTTTGAATCTGAAGTGATGCTTCTCTCTCCATTCTGCTGCCGTTTTTCCTTGTTGAGAGACTTGAACTTACTGAAGGGGTTGATGTCTTTTTCTGAAGCCAGGTCTTCCCATTCTCCAGGCCTGTACAGAGGACAAAGATCCTGAGGTAGGTCACTGTCGGGGGAAAAATGGTGGGTGCACATGGAATGTTAAAAACAAAACCGAAAACAAAATGGAGGAAAGGCAAAAATTAAAACAAAACCCAACCAAAAACTAAAACATAAATATACCACAACTTAAATTTATGTTGAAATGATTTTAGAATAAGGAAATGAAATCAAGAAATTGACTTCAAAACTGAAACATAAATAAATCACATGAAGGAGTAAAACAAAGAACCATGAGAGCTGCATATCCTACTAGAAGGACATGAATGATTTTTGAAGTCATTTATGATCATGGAGATATCACCTACCAGATTTTTAATGATGAAACAATGTTTCTGATATTCATGAAGGAAAGGACCAAGGAAATGTTTTAGTACTATGACATAAATTCTTTAAGAATTCAAAGTTGTTCCTTTTTATAAAATAGAATATAAACCAACTACATTAATTCTGAATGGCTAATTGACTGAGTAGCTACTCATTTAACTGTTTTATAAATTACTAACCCTGAACCCTAACTTTGAGTTTCAGCACTTGGACCTGATGTTTCCAATAACAGAATTCCTTCTAGTCCTGAGGGAGATGCAAGAATCTCCCACTATTATTGTGACTACATAGCACTTGCTCCATTTTATACTTTAAAATTTATAGAAAAGAAAATCAAGAAAGCTCCTACAATACTTAGGTTAAAATTCTTAATTTCTTGACTCATAACACCATTTTACTTTATGGCAATGGGCACCGCTTTATCAGCTGAAACATACTGTCCCTTAACAACAGATGCTTTTCTACCCAGATCTGAATGACACAAGAATATTGATTAGACATGTTCTCCAAAGTTTAAAACAAATGCTCAAAAATATAATCTTTGAGCCACGACTGGCATGATTTTGCATAACCTGTACTTTCACTTACCTTAGTATTGATACTGGGTTTAAACACAGATATATAAAGATCCTTTTTAAAAAGAACATTTTTAGATTTCAGAAATAATTTTGTTTTCTAAAAAGGCTAGATCACATCCAGGTACTACTTTATTACTCTGGCTTTCTAACAACTAGAACAAGAAAGCCACAAAGTACCAGGAAGTCCTCAAGTATTAAGACTATCCTCCCAGACTTATTCTATAAATCACATGCATGGAACATCCATGCTTTTTCCAATAGCAAATAAAAGCCTATATAATAGCTAGGCTCTGACAGATGCTTGAAAACCTTCTTTAGTTCATAATTCATTTCAATTCAATAAGCATTTGTCGAGCCCCTACATGCCATATGCTAAACGATGATTCTGACAGTGTCTCTGCTCTGCAGGAACCTGCATGCCCAAGAATGTCCTACCCAACACTAGCATCCCAGGAAACACGAAAGATGCTCCAATCCCAGAGTCAAATAAACTAGTGTCATGTGTCCTAATTTCCATTTTAGGACCCCACATTTAATGTGGCATAGAAACTCAGCTCTTCACATGCAAAGCCAAACTTTCTTCCATGAACATCCAAGACCCCATCTCATCTCTTCCTTCTCTGCCCAATTGGCTACCACCAACAGATGGGACTGTACTCTGCTCAGCCTCCAATATTACCCTGCCCACCCCTCCCTTCTTCCTCATCTATCTAGTCCAAGTGGGGATTAATTTACCTGTTTTTTTGTGTTACAGCTGCCAAGCACTGTTGGGGCAAAGTACACAGTGGAGTCAACTGGCATGACTGTTAATGTTTTCTAGACTCGGCCAGATACCCAAGGGTGATCAGTAATCCCTCCAGTTGTTCCCTTCCTATTATCTGTCTGTGGCAGCTGGACTTATGAAATAGCCCACACACAAAATACGAAGTGTAAAGGGGAGGCTGAGATCTTACACACACACACACACACACACACACACTCTTAAAATTATTTGCATATTGCAGTCAGATCATTTGTACTTCTTGTTTTACCAGACAACTTCTAGCAATAATGAAATTTGAACTTATTTTTAACTTTTAAAGAACTGTTGGAGTGCTGAAGTCACTACTAATTTTATATCACACCGATCCCACTCGCATTCTATTTGCCCACTGGTGCACAAACTGTTCTCTAGACTGAAAAATCTTCCTCACATACTTGCATCCAAGGCAGGAATCTGCACCATTCGGAAATAAACTGAACACAGTATGAGCCAATTCTTAACTCTTCTCTCTCCATCCAGCTATAGCATTAACCCTGCGGCCCAGGTCATTAAACGCAGTCTCACAATCTTTCTGTAAAGACGTACCTTCCTTTTTTATTATTAAAAAGAATCCTTGGGGCGCCTGGGTGGCTCAGTTGGTTAAAGCCTCTGCCTTCAGCTCAGGTCATGATCCCGGAGTCCTGGGATCAAGCCCCTCATCGGGCTCTCTGCTCAGCAGGGAGCCTGCTTCCCCACCCCTCTCTGCCTACTTGTGATCTCTGTCTGTCAAATAAATAAATAAAATATTTTTTAAAAAAAGAATCCTTAACATCTTGAGCCAAGGATGTGCCAGAGTTATGCCTCCATTAGAAGCCACCACTGGGCAAGAAATACCCTCCTGCCTGGCCATCCACTTCTAAACTGAACTATAGCTTTCTTCATTCTCATCTTCTTTCCTCTTGTCGCAGAGAACCTAACGTCCATTCCTTAGTTCCAGAACCAATCCCTCACGTCCTCTTCTCTGCTGACTGAGACTCCAAGGCAGCTGGCCGCTCCCTCACAGTGGTCCGCATGGGACACTGTGTGCCTTTGTGTGCAAACGACACAATTATCACTTCTCCCCAGCTGTCTCTTGTGCCTTGTAAACTGCAGACTCCTCAAGGACAGAGGCCATGAGCCACTCCTCTTCATATCTTTGCAGCCCAAGAGCCATGCACTAAGATGAAGTAGAAGCCTCAACTGCATGGACAACAAGAATCCCAGAACAATGAAAAGGGTTTCAGAGATGAACGAAAGGTTCACATAATAACAGCTTATACTTGGTAGGTATCAGGCTATTTTCTAAGAGTCTTGGTGTATCAACACACCAAGCCCTATAAGCTGAAGAATACTATTCATTCCATTTAAAAGATAAGAAAAGTGAGGCTCAGGACTGAGAAACTCAGGCAGGTCACGGAGCCATGAGTGGCAGAGCCAGGGCCACCCAGGCAGTGTGGTTCCAGACTTAGTCTTCAGGCAGAACTGCCTGGCCTGCCACACCACCTCCTACGCTCTCACCTGGATACTTCTGGCAGAATTTAGAAGCTACCTCAGAGCTTGTGCTCTGTGCTAGCTTCAGTGGCCTGGAGTCGGGTAAGGGCCAAGGGGTGTCAGGCGCCAAGGACTGTGACAGTCCAGGGATTCCTGCTGATATAAACCCCTAAGGACTTTGTGTCTCGGTTAGTTCTCTAACTACCTTCCCTTCTTTTCCTAAGTCCCAGGGGCTAGCTTCTGCACAATTAGGACCCACTGCTTTCCCTCGACCTTCCTACCACTAAGGGTTTCTAAAGATTTTTACTTCTAGTGGACACAGAGAAATAGAAACACTAACAAAGTGACAGTAAGAATCCAACCATCCCTCTAAATGAATCAATTCCCTGAGCTTTCTTAACCCTCTTTCTCTTTTTTCATGGGGAGCTTCCTCCGCTCTCCTTTTTTAATCAAAAAAGGCAAAATAATCAAGCCTAAGGTAATATTACCTACTTTTCAGAGACAGACCAGAATTCCAACCTCTTCACACCACGGAGGGTGGTCTGGCTACAGAGGCAGTGGCCTCCACACTGTCCACGCCAAGCTCGCTCCGTGCAGGATTAAGGGAAAACGTGAGGTGGGAAGACTGCCTATCCTAAAATTTGACTGAGAAGAACATAACTGTGCTTGACAACTAAATGGAGAGGAAAACACTATTCTCTGATTGGTAACCTGACTAACATTTTTTCTGAGAAACTTCATTTCTTCTTTCCTTAATTCATAAAGAATATGCATTGCTTCTCAGAAAAATAAGAAAAAGAAATGCCATTTTAATACGCTGGCGTTTTTGCTTTTCTCCTTTCATTTGTGTATGTTCAACCTTTCCCTTTATCTCCATTTCCTCTCATTTGTCTGTTTTGTTTTTTTTTAAAGATTTTATTTATTTATTTGATAGAGATCACAAGTAGGCAGAGAGGCAGAGAGAGAGAGGAGGAAGCAGGCTGTCCGCAGAGCAGAGAGCCCGATGCAGGGCTCGATCCCGTGATCCTGGGATCATGACCCGAGCCGAAGGCAGCGGCTTTAACCCACTGAGCCACCCAGGCACCCCTCATTTGTCTGTTTTTTAAACATTTGCTGCATCTATCCTCCACCTTCAGACTCACCTCTACACAATCTCCTGCCATGCCCTCACTTTTTACTTGCATGTAATTCTCCAAACACCTGACGTGTGTTTGCTTGTTTGGTAAACAAAGAAATCTTTCTTACGATGGCAGGGCATCTTTGATCTTCATGTGGGAAATGTCGTTGTAGAGAGCAATGGAAACCACCTCTTCCATGGGGCAAATGAGGCCATACTCCTCGCAACCATTCTCAATGACCAGGGGATCAGACTTGTGAGGGTCAAACATGATGTTGTTAGGAGTAACAATCATGACGCCTCCGACCACCCCCTACAGGAGAAAGGGACAGGACAGAATCATTACTGGCAGAAATGCAACCCCCACAACCGCTTTAATGAACTCCTGTTGCCTTTCGGCTGCCTCTGGGGAAGCATGGGTATCTTATGTGACAGTCGTATCCCCTTTCAGAGGGCTAGGCCAACAAACAGGCTGCAGGAATGCGACCTTGGGTACTGTGTGGGGAGGCTGAGAAAACAGAGCTGCCTCCCTGTTGTCATCAACCGAGCCTAGTTCTGGGATAGTCCGGCCATAGCGCAACCGTGGTGGGACCTTGGCTGCAATGCCTCACATGCCACGGTTCCCTGTAGAATAAGAGGGGCTGTCCCAAATGCTTTCCCACTTGAGATTCACTCAGCACACATTCCCTATGCGTCCAACAAGTGCATGGTACTGGGCTCAGGAAGCATCTGTCTCAGAGCCATGGTGCCAAAAGAAAGTCCTAATAGTTTTCTCTAAAATGTTTAGAAAGGCCACTTGCAGCAAAATTTGACACAAATTAGAACATGAAATTTTTGCAGCCAGAGATAAATACAACTAAACTGTGGAAGTTAATGGCAAAACCCAGTAATTCAGTGGGAACTTCTGTCTGAAGCTTGGTCAGTTTACTCTTTTACGGACTGTCCCAGGGAGATTATCTCAGAGGCAGCAGGATATAGAGGACGCCCTATAGGGAGACCATTTATCTTCATACTCGTACTGGATCAGCTTTGTAAAGAATTCTGCTTTTCATAATGTATTTAAGATTTTATTTATTTATCTGACAGAGAGAGAGAGATCACAAGTGGGCAGAGAGGCAGGCAGAGAGAGAGGAAAGCAGGCTCACCACTGAGCAGAGAGCCCAATGTGGGGCTCGATCCCAGGACCCTGAGATCATGACCTGAGCCGAAGGAAGAGGCTTAACCCACAGAACCACCCAGGCGCCCAAGTGAATTTAAGCATCACTTATTCTTGGTTGCAAAAGTTACAAATGCATATTAATAATGTATTTTCTGACCATTTGGAACCTGGCAAGAAGTCTCTACTATGGCACAGGAATTCACTTTGTATCAACATGACCCTTTCTTCAGGGCTCACTAGAAGTTGGATTTGCTTTCTAAAACACACCAACCATCAGAAAACTAACCACACATCACAGACATTATTTTTAATACCAGTATCTCTAGCAGCAAATGGGTTGAGAATTTCACATTTTCCAAGTTAGGTGCTAAAATCTTACAGGGACCATCCCTTTTAATTACCACCACCCCCAAGATTAAATTTTATTATTGTTCCTGTTTTACAGATGAGGAAAATGGAGGCAACTCTGATACCATGCTTGTGGTCTCAGAGCTAGTGGGTAGCAGAATTGGATTTTAAATTCACCGAGTCTAACTCCGGTCTTTGCTATTAAGCGTGTACTATATTGGCTCCCTAACAATGGACAGGCCAAGAATTGAAAGAGGAAATGATAAATCCAAGGTCACAAGGGATCATATAGTAAGTAAAATGCCAGGCATCCAACAGGTGAAAACAGACAGACACTTATGAAATCTTACGATGAAACTCTGGGAAAGATATTTTAATGTCTTGAGTAAGCTGGAGCCTACTTTATTTTTCCATGGAGTTCAAGAGAAGGAAACAAATTACACTGCCATATACCTTTCCATCAGTGAAGTATCGGCAATTCATTTTGAGGAATTTTACCACGCCTGGCTCATCTTCTTCAGAAGTGGATGATAAGACTCTTTCAATGGGTTTTAAGGCCTTTCTTGCTAAGTCAGCATCCTTGAAGAAAGCAAAAATCCCCCAAATCAAATAGAAGCACTGTTTAAACAGATTATTCATATAAATCAAGCCACACAGGTTCCCTATAAGGAACTTGTTTCTATTTAACTTGAACATGAAAAAGAGGCAAATATCCTTTGTCCTTCAAAAATTATCACAAATACAATAAGTATCCAATTCGCATTAAGATTTAAACAACAACAGGAGCATATGTATGAAACCATAGAAACAGCTCATCGAATGTTTTTAGAAAATAACCTAAATGAAGGAATTCATATTTGACTCAGGGCTCAAGTTCTCTAGAGAAAGGAGTAAAAGCCACACAAACAAACGATCAGTCTCAGAGTTTAACTTCATACTTTTATATAAACGAGGTGTGCATTTTTGCCTGTGAGCCTTAAATGTGAACAGGTTTCTTTCTGATGGGATGCACTCTCTCAACTAACGACAAATCCTTATCTTGTGAAAAACAAAATGTAAAATTCTACAACTCAAAAAATGTATTTGATAAATATGTCAGCTCACAAATGACATACATACAGGCAGCTTATCATATTCTGCATCTGATGATGAAGGAGAGACAGTAGCACCAGGACTGGATGATGATAACCTTAAGGTACTGGAAGGAAAGTTGGCATCTGGCACAAAAAGGACCTGCAAATGGGAAAGAAAAGCTGAGGATCAAGAATCAGGCAGGTACACACTAAGCAGTGTTTAGAACTGTTGCTCTCTGCACAGTATCATGCTAAGTACACGGCTAAGACCTGGCTGGCCTTTGCAAAATGCCTAAGTACCTTGGGGACTTCTAGACTAATCCAGGAAACAATGCTCTACAATAGGAATATGTGGAGTGCAAAAGGTATGGGACATACCTACAGACACTGCAGGAGCTCACAGAAGAGGAGAACAAGGTGGGTGAGCACCCTGGGCAGGTCATAGACAGCAAGTAGGCCCAAGTGAAACTTTGAGCATATGGGAGATTTAAATAGGGAGGAAAGAAGTTTCCAGGGAAGGGTACTAATAGTACCAGGGAAGAGAGAGTGAGTAGCATGCATACTTCTAAACATAACATCTGCATCAGGAAGAAATGGAACAAATCCATGCTTGCTAATTCTAAGCAGGCACTAAGTGCTAACATAGTAAGATCATTGTATAATAAGTCATACAAGGTAATTATCAATAACTTCAATACTTTCTCTTCTATCGCTATCAGCTTATCAAAAAACAAGTATTAAAATCTCCCAAATTGTACAAAATAACCTCCTTCTGCAAAATGTACTGGTTCCTGAAATGTCATTATGATCTTGTCATTTAGCACACTTATAATGAGACATGTGACATTCTGGCATATATCATATATGGTATTAAAATGATGACTTCTGTTATAAAACATAACTAGCACTAATCATGTAACAACTGTTCAATAGTGTTTGTTATTCACTCTTTCCCATCTTGTCTCTGTTCTACCTTTAGTTATTGAAATCTCTCTTCAATCTAGGAAAAATGTGAGGCAACAACAAAAGACACTTTATGATAAAGATAGGGAAACCAACATCAGGAAGACATAAGATGAAGACTAATTACTACTGAAACTATGTGCTCCAAGATTACCGCTCATTGAGGGGTGAGCCATAAAACAGGTTCTCAGTTCCCAAATAACCAATGCAAAGGGATGGACATCATTAGTCAGCAGAATTCAACTTCCATAAGATAAAAACAAACCAGTTTCTCCTGAGTATTTTCTTACTATGTCTCATAAAAGTGTCCCAGGCTGAACTACTTGTCTCTGATGACACAGTGACAGTTAATACAATAGCCAGTTTTGGAGGACTGTTCTTTACCACGTCTTCAATGTGAATCAGTGGCAAATGCCAAAGTGTAGGGTTCCATAAGAGCAATTTACAGAGGCCTATAATTACATGGTTTTGGTAGATAGCTCTTCTACTTACCTTACGTATCTAGACCAGAGGAATGAGGAGATGACATTTCTTCTAAGCAATTCTCCATGAATGTTTTTTTGTATCTGAGCTCTTGACAAGTGTTAGGCAACACAGGTTAAGAGTCTACTGTCCGGCCTGTTCTAAATGTCCAATCAAAGAGATAATTCCTGTGTTTACACAGTTTGTTGCAGTGCAAACAGAGATGACCACTGGATGCTGGGAAGCTCAGTAGAAACACCTGCTACCTCACATGGAAATGAGCCTGGAACTCTGGCAGGGGTAAAGGTTGCCTACTGACTTCAGAAAATAATGCTAGGTCTGCTCCAACACACGGGCAGATGGGGGAGATGAGGTCATCACGTTCTTCACTGTAAAACAAGCCTGTCATCATTTTATCTTAGAAATTTTTCTAAGCATGTGTAGCCAAACCACCCAGTGAAAATAAAAACAACTTAAACCATGTCTCTGCAACGGAACTTCTGAGTGTGCTCAAGATAAACTACTTGAAAAAGTACATTCTTTTTCTTGAAATTTGATGTAAGTATCCAAACTGATAGCTAAACTCAGGACCTTCTAAAAATTTTTTTATGCCTCAGTTATTTAAAGTTTGTCTGCTATTGGTTTGGTCTTTTAAGCAACAAAAGGTCTACAGTAAGATTTTAGTTCAGTAAATTACAGATTCCTCCGAAAATCACCTCTTATATATACTCATCCAGCCCAACCAGTTTCCTTTCCTACCTCACGGTGACCATCAAAGTGGTCTCTAGAAGGGCGAGTCTCAACTTTTTTGGAATCAGAGCAGATAAAACAGCTTTGAGTTATGAGACCTACTAAGATGAAACTTACCTACCCCTTCGGGCACTAAGACAAAAAGTTATCTACAGTTTTTGAAAGCCCCTCAATTTCACTCTTCTTGATTTCTTACCTTCGTTAGCAAAATCCGCATTACAGCTGGGTCCTGGGACAGCCAACAGCATGTAACTGTATAGTTATATGAGGGGCTAGGCAGCATAGCAAAGGCTATCATAGAAAACACATCAGACATATTGTGCCCCCCCCCATTTCAAGGATTAGAAAACTGCGGTCCCAAAAAGGAAGGGACTTGCCCATGTCAAACAGCTACCATAAGGCCAGTCAGAAATAAAGCTTTAGGGCTCCTATTTTGGGTATTTTTGCCATTACAATCTGCATATTAAAACAGTCCTTTTACTTCCAGTTGGCTATGTTTATGGACATAGTTAAAAAATAAGGAATCACTTTAAATTTTGTTTCTGCATTCTACTGACTATAGTCTTTAGCCTTGACTTAGTAAATATACACCTAGATTCTCTGTATAGGTCAGTGATATGTAGCAGCACTCCAGATTATAAGAAACCCCAAGAAGGACAAATCTACTATTAATTTTCCTAGAGATAAATTTTCATAAAATTTTGAAGAGTTTTAAAATGCATATTTCCCCTTAGTTACCCAGTATTGGCAGTATGCTAACTTCTCTTTTAAATACTAAATACAAAAGCACCAAAAGTACTAAAGAGTAAATACTAAATACTAAGTAGTAAAGGCACCATATACAAACTGGGCAACTTAGCTCCTACTGGCTTCATATGGGGCCCTTGTACTGAAAAGTAGCAGTATCTATTCTGAAAGAA
Source organism: Taxidea taxus jeffersonii (assembly GCA_003697995.1). Lineage (NCBI taxonomy): Eukaryota > Metazoa > Chordata > Mammalia > Carnivora > Mustelidae > Taxidea > Taxidea taxus. The sequence goes on from RCUC01169676.1 coordinate 44,223, forward strand.
ATCAAATGTCACTATCATGTAGAGGGGCAGAAAGATGCTCAAGTAAGTCAGCAATGAAACCAGCATGTGCTCATGGCAAGCGGACAGTTCTGTGGATGGGAGGGGAAACTTGGCCTCAGTTAGGACCTGCCAAAGACTAGTCACTTATATTAATTGGCTAAGTGTAGTTTTAAAGTAGAAATACAGGAATATCTTGTTAAATATGTGGAAGGTACTAAAAGAATTTGCTGGTTTAACTGAGAGTGGCAGAATTACACAATTAGTCAACTTCATTTGGTTTAATAAATAAAACATTAAAAACCCAGGGGAAAAATCGTGTAGCTTTTACTTGATAGTCCTACTGAATTTCTCTGCTTTGGGCTGATTGACCATTTTTTTCAGATATCAAATCAAGACAAAAACGACAAAATTCTGTCTTATTTAGTTAGTTAGTTATTTTAAGTATGTTCCATGTTCTGTGTGAAGCCCATTGCGGGGCCTGAACTCATGACCCCTGAAATCAAGACCTAAGCTGAGATCAAGAGTTGGATGCTTGGGGCGCCTGGGTGGCTCAGTGGGTTAAAGCCTCTGCCTTCCGCTCAGGTCATGATCTCAGAGTCCTGGGATCAAGCCCTGCATCGAGCCCCACATCAGTCTCTCTGCTGGGCAGGGAGTCTGCTTCCCTTCTTCTCTCTCTGCCTGCCTCTCTGCCTTTTTGGGATCTCTGTCAAATAAATAAAATTAAAAAATCTTAAAAAAAAAAAAGAGTTGGATGCTTAATTGACAGAGCTACCCTGGTACTCCAAAATTCTGCCTAATTTAAAATCAAATGAAGGTCATTATGTATCTCAGGAGTAGAATAAACTGAAACTTGCACTTCTAAATGAAATATTCTAGGAACATTTGAGTTACATTCTACAGAAGAAAAAGTCAAATTTAACTTCTCTTGCTGCCATTGGGAACATCCACAACATACACTAATGACAGTTAAGTAAACTGTGTTAATCACTTGCAAATGCAAAATAAGGAACGCAGTTCCTCAGTTCCAGAATGCTTTTAGAGTCCTTGATCCAAGGGAAAGACGGGACCAATGCACATTATCACCAATGTGAATCCTGTGACACTAACAGTGAAGCATTAAAAATGGCGTTAACGGTAAATACAAAATTCCTAAAAAGTAATATCCAATAAGAAAAGAATTACCTGGCCTGGAACAATAGTGTGTGTGAAAAGTTTATTCAGTTCCACTAATTTATTGGGAGTGATGTTAAACTTCAGGGCTATGGAGTTTAGGGTGTCCTGGCTTCCAGCCTAGAATAATCAGACAAACAAGGTTCAAAATATAAAGCAAAAACAAAAAAAACCCAAAAAACAAAAAACAATTTCCTTGTAGTAGCCAACATTCATCTATTTGCGTTATGAGTGAATGAAAAGTAGTTCTAGCCAGACATATCCTGAAAAAAGAAAGTGAGTAGGGTCTCAAGTCTTAATGAAACCACGGAAGAGCGAGGTCTTAAATCAGTTCATTTCTGGGCTTCCTTATTTTCAAATTTCAGTGTCCACTAATTAGATTTCTAAACCTACTTTGGCACAACTTCCTGTATGGAGTAGAAGTCCATGAGATACAGTACAAAACTGTAAGTAGAGAAGAAATAAAGCACAGACACAGTACCCACCCAAAAGGGAAGTCAGGGCTACGTTCTCTATTCTCAATGTTGTTTCTTGCCAGCCTCTTGGCTACTCTAAAGACTCCTAGAGGGTGACCGGTTAATGGCTGATCTCCCCAGTGTCAGCACAGTGCCCAACACACAGAAGGTACTCTGACATTTGATAAATGAATACAATGGAAGGCAAAGAAATGGGAAAGAAATTCAGATTAGCTACCCATTACTGTTCAGTCATTAAAATGACAACTTCTCATGGTCAGCCAATTGAGGTTGTCTAAATCTGTGAAACCTGTGATACATGCCCCAGATGGAGGTTTCCTTCCTTTGCTAATAGGGGGGAAACGGGCCTAAAGAGGGCAATGAGATGATGGGAAACTTCACAGTAAATAGCTCCATCCAAAAAAGTCTGCTGCCTCTGGGCAGATCAGTATCCCAAACTCCCTGTCTAGGGTCACTGGATGGAACTTGTTAGTGGGATGCCACTCTGGTGTGTGTCCCTAAGAAGTTCCCATCTATAGTCCTTGGTCAAGACCTGTGGCTGTACTGATATGCAAAACTGGCTTCCCAGGTAAGCCCTGAATGAGGTATCAATGGGAGAGGCAGGGATGCAAGGTCCTGGACCAGGGAAGATGCAGATATAGAATGAAACTCACCACGGGTCTGAGCATCAAAAACCCCCTAACCAGATGAATGGTCTCAGACTAATCAAATTCATAGTTACAGATGACACCAGAATGACCTCAAAGCATTTCTGGAACAAGTCAGTATTTTTAAAATTCACTGAAAATTTAACAACACATGCCCCCACTTCTACTCTGGGCAAAACCAGCCTTACCAAAAGTGTAAAAAAAAATGTTTTAAAGTATATATATATATTTTTCAATATTAGATATTTATATAATATATTCAAATCTAGGAGTTTTCAGGGTATAGGGTCAGTATAAGACAGATTGAGAATGGAAATTAGAGCCAGACTGTTGGATCTGAATTGTGAATCTGCGACTTACTAGCTGTGTGACCTTGGGTCATTTGGGTCATTTTAACTTTTCTGTGCTTCAGTTTCTTCCTCCATCAAAAAGATAATTACAATTCCTGCTTTATAGCATTTACTTCATGCCAAGTGATCAAAAAATCTGCTTCAGATTTTTAAGAAAACACTTGTAGAATATACTGGTTAGGGAGTTCAAGGAAGGAGAAAAACATTAACAATCTGGAGTTATTACGTAAGGATAAGACATAAATATAGAAGCAAGCCATAGACCCTGGGACAGATACTGGAATCATTAAATGTTTAATGATTCAATCATTAAATGTTTAATGCAAAAAGCCCAAAAAACAAACAAACACAAAACTGAACAGATGTTTGAACATCCACAGCTCTGGAACAAAACAAGCAATCCAGTAAGTGGCTCTCATGGTTCTCTAAACACGAAGTTATGAATCACCTTTTATTTCCAATGACAAGTACAAAAAATAACTTGCCAAGTAAAACTAATCTCATAACCTATCAATCAAACAGGAAGCCATCGATGCATTATGAATCTGATCACCTATTTCTGTAACACGGGGTTGCTGTGTATTCTCGCTGCATCAGTTAGTATATACTTCGTGAAGCATCTCTTAGCCAATAACACTTCTCATTTCTTTGGAGGGGCTTGGGAATGATACTGCTGTATACGCACATGGCTTTAGGCTTAATACTGTTACTAAGGATAAATAATCCAATACTTCTTGAGTACCTACTAGGAGGTAAGGCACTGTGCAAGGTGTTATGGGGATCAAAAACATATTGTAGACCATGGCAACGTGAAATAAAAAAATCACCTCAAATCCCTTCCAGAAAGGCCTACTCCTCTAATCCAGAGGAAGATGCCTGGACACGTTCACAGAACACTGAGCATGAAATGCCTGTACCAGGCTCTCCTGTGTGACTCTAGAAGGGCTTGGAGATAATTTAGCATTCCAGAAGAAATGCCAGGGAAGGATCAGGTCTTGCTGCTCGCCTTACAGAGAGTCTGGCACAGCACATGAGTAACGAGTAGAAAATACATACACATGAGAAAATCACAACCAGTTAATGGCAACAGCACTTAATTTCTTGTTAGCAGTCAGAGAACACGCCTCAACCATGCTACTTCAAAGTGAATTAAAATAAATCTAGACCCGAGTGTTCACTTTGTAGCAGAGCTGGGATAAATGCACGCAGCTCCTGGACTTCAGGAGTTCATGCTGCAGGAGAGAGAGGCATACACAGCACATACTGTGGAGGTACAGGAATGGACGCAAACATAGCATTATTCATCTCCTGATTCAACACTGTGGGAGCCTATACCTTGCAAGCCCCAGAAATACAATGGTCACCAAAAAGGGGTCTTTCCCCATGGGTCCATGAATTAAGGCACAAGACAGACATTAAAATAACAATCACGGGGCACCTGGGTGGCTCAGTCAGTTGAGCATCTGCCTTCAGCTCAGGTCATGATCCCTGGGTCCTAGGACTGAGCCCCACATCGGGCTCCCTGCTTAGCGGGAAGCCTGCGTCTCCCTCTCCCACTCCCCTTGCTTCTGTTCCTGCTCTCGCTGTCTCGCAAATAAATAAATAAAATCTTTTAAAAAAAATAAAAATAAAATAACAATCACATTAGTGACTCAGTAAACTGAGATAAATTGTATAAAGGAACATGAATCTATAAAAGGGTAAAATGAAGGGATCTGGCTGAATGGTCCCAGGGGATAAGAATGAACATGGAGAGTCATGGGAAGAAGATGTCAAGGACAAATGATTGTAGATATGGGTGGCTGATGGAGCCACTGCTTCTTGAAAAAAATACCGAGCCCAGAGATCTAAATGGATATGATAAGCAGGAAAGTGACTCTGGTTATGGAACTCAGAAGGCATGGATGGGATGAGACCTAAAGTTGGCCATTGCTGGCATAGCAAAGATAATGCAAGTCACAGGTTCACATGATATTGCCTAGAGAGAGAATACGGAGGGAAGAGAAATGACCTAGACCAGGTCTTAAGAAGCTTCACTAATTAATGGGCACACAAGAGGAATGCAGCTAAGGGATAGGATGTGTCGTGGGGAAACACCATGCAAATCCAGTGGTATTAACAAATGTTCACACCTCCTGTTTATACTTACAGTATATTCCATAGTACCATGGGGCTTCTGAACCACCATCTTCTTCTCTTTTTTATCATGTGTTTTGTTTTGATTGTCATCTGAAGAATAAAATGTATAAAATGAATAATTTCATTTTCAGGGATCGAGGAGAGGGTAATCTACAGTACATTAAAACCCACTTTCAAGGGGCTTCTGGGTGGCTCAGTTGGTTGGGCGGCTGCCTTTGGCTCAGGTCATGATTTTGGAGTCCTAGGATTAAGTCCCGAGTCAGGCTCCCTGCTCTGTGGGGAGTCTGCTTCTCCCTCTGGCCCTCACCCCTCAATGGTCTCCTCATATTCTCTCTCAAATAAATAAATAAATAAATAATAAAATATTTAAAAATAAATAAAACCCACTTTCAGGATGTTTGGCTGGCTCAGTCGGTAGAGCATGAGACTCTGTTCTCAGGGTTGTGAGTTCAAGCCCCACACGGGGTATAGAGATTATTTAAAAATTAAATCTTAAAAAAAAAAAAGAAACAAACACAACACTTTCAAACTGACTGAAAAAAAAAAAAAGATATTGAAAAAAAAAAAAAAAAAAAAAAAAAAAAAAAAAAACACAACACTTTCAAACTGAAAAAAAAAAAAAAAAAGATATTGAAAAAAAAAAAACTGACACAACTAGAAAAATGGGCTACAGGCACAAATAGACCATACTCTTAAAAAAAAAATACTATTCATCAATGAACACTTGAATAATTGATTTATGTTAACTATAATCAAATAGTACAAATAACAATGAGGCAATGTTTTATGTTATTAATGTAATGGTTTAAATGATAATATATAATGATACAGTTAAACTAGTATAGTTATGATATACATGAGGCATCATGTAAATCAATACCATCCTTTTATTTTGTTCTTTTCATTATGAAGTATAATTAAAATAACAGTGAATCAACAGTTCTATATATTACTCAATGCTCACCATACAATGTTATTATGCTATTACTCATTATATTCCTTATGTTGTACTTTTCATTTCCGTGACTTATTTATCTTATACCTGGAAGTTTGTACCTCTTAATCCCTTTCAACTATTTCCCCCATCCTCCCTACCTCCCCTCTGGCAATTACTGATTTGTTCTCTGTATTTAAGAGTCTGTTTCATTTGTTCATTTGTTTTTTAAGATTCCACATATAAGTGTAATCATATGGTATTTGTTTTTCTCTGTCTGATTTACTGCACTTAGCATAATGCCCTCTAGATCTATCCATGTTGTCACAAATGGCAAGACTGCATTACTTTTAATGGCTGAGTAATATTATACACACACACACACACACACACACACACACACACTGTCTCTCTCTCCCTGTGTATGTGTGTGTGTGTGTGTGTGACACAGTCACACCTTTATCCATTCATCTATCAGTGGATACTTGGGCTGCTTCCACATCTTGGCTATTATAAGTAGTGTTACAATGTATCTTTTTGACTTAGTGTTTTCTTTTTCTTTGAGTAAATACTCAGTAATGGAATTACTGGATCATCTGGTATTTCTACTTTTAATTTCTTGAGGAGGCTCCATACTGTTTTCCACAGTGGTTGTACCAATTTACATTCCCACCAACGGCGCACAAGGATTTCCAGCCCTTTTAGAAAGTGATTGTCAGTATGTTCCAACAGCCATAGAAATGTTCATTCTTTGATTCAGTAATCTTTCCCTTAGGGATTTATCCTAAGCAATAAATCCAAACAAGAAAACCACCACATATTGTAACGTACAGTTTGCACAGTATTATTTATAATACTGAAAATCTGGGAAGATCAATATGCCCAACAACATATTGTAAGTTGGGCCACAGACTTTCCCGTTTTTACAGGTCAAAATAGGTCAATCTAAGGTTTAGCAGCTGCATTATGATTTAAATTAATTCTCATGGTTAAATACATCCTAATATAATCAGCCCAGATATTGAAAACCAGAGAGACATACTGCAAAGGATAACAATTTAAGTGACAAAGAAATACCCAATTGAATTAACGACATGAAAAGATGCTCTAACCTGTATATGATCAGAAAAATGCAAACTAAAATGAAGTATCATTTCCCAGCTATTAGCATGGCAAAAATCAGAAAGTTGGGTAATTTTAGTGCTGGTGGAGATATGAACTGTTAGTAGGAATGTAAGCTGGTATAACCATTGCAGCAAATTAAATCTGTACAGCCCTTATGATTCAGCAATCTGACAGATATCCTCTCCCAGGAGGAATACACTTTATAGATATCAGAAAGTCACCTGCTGGAGGATGTACCAAACACTCATCGGTGGCAGCAGGAAGCTGGAGGGTATGCAAAATTTAGTAGAAATGCTCTAGGATTCTAGGCAGTAATTAGAAATAACAAATCAGAAGTATACACTGCCACGTGTTTACATCAGAGAAAAAGAAGGGGATATACAGAATACCATGAGGTACATTTAAAACAGAGGCACACAAAGGAAGTACACATTTTTCAAGGTCACATCCAAATACAAATCTACACACCAAACACAGCAGGATGTGTGTGGTAAGGAGAAATGGGAGGGGGGAATGAGGATACAAGGAAATTAGTGAATAGACAGATAACGAGAAGCCCAGCTAGCCAGTGATGATATGCCATGAACTAAGAATATTAGCTCCATGCTCTACATCAGGGGTCCTAAAACGTCCCACGGTAAGATCAACAAGATCACGACATCCACACGACAAATAGGAGTGTGCTGAGAACTGGAAGGTAACACAGCAACATAAAGAGTTAATTCATGTGGTACTGATCTGCCTTTTAAATATTTCCTTTATATTAATATTAAAAACCAAGAAAAAAGGAAGAGATGCTGTCATTAGAGTCCCTTTCCAGTCATTTTTATGTTCAATCGAATCCATTTGTAGAACCAAAGAGACTCTGGAAATTCCTCCAGACTATAAAAAAAGTGACCCCCCTACCCTCAGGTGGCCACATGTAAAGTACTTCAGGAAGACAAGACAGACTGTTTTCTTAGATCTCCAGATCTCTAGATTCTGTAGGTAGGGAGAATTTACACAGCCCAATGAAAAACCCAATCATAGTACTTTACGACTCTTACGATCTGGTATTCCATCCTTTTAATATGTCAGCTCTACTCTCTGGCCCACACTCCTGCCCTTCTCTTCTCACTACAAACAGCTGGTAACTGTAGCTGCTCTTGCTTTCAGAACAGGCCCTTCCCACCCTTTTGTAAGCGCTTCCCATTTCTAGAACCTATCCTCTTCCCATCTGTGGCAGCTTCCAGTCCACGCCTGCACATCAACTGTGCTAATTATTTCTGGTCTCAGTAGATCACTGTTAACCACCAAACCATGAGTTTCCATACTGCTCAGCTGCAAAAGAAAAACAGGTGCTTGCTGAACCTTTCAGGATAAAGTGAAGTTGTATACCTGAATTTATACAAAAATTACTTTTCCTTTGTCACAGGTGGGTAGGCCAGAAAAATGTCAAACATAGTAACATTATAAATAAAGGGGGAAAAAAAGCCTTCCCTCCAGAATCTAAGATTTTGAAACTCTTAGGTAAAGACCATGATGTCTACCCATCTTTGGATGTCTTTTGCCTTAATATGATACCCAGAATGTATGATCGAACGAACTTCCCAATACAGGTCAATGAGCCTGACAAGTTAGATTACTGGCAACATCGTCACTGACAGAACATCGTACCAGGAATATCATATGAACCTATCAAAGCCACAAGCCATTTTTACAACTGACTCAATACAGACAGCAAAGAACTATCTGATTCCATGGACCTAATTCAATTGTCTTCACAACGTAATAGCACAAGGCAGGGTGTCTGGGTGGCTCAGTCAGCCTTCGGCCCAGGTCACAAACTCAGGGACCTCGGATCCAGTCCCGCATCGGGCTCCCTGCTCAGTGGGTAGTCTGCTTCTCTCTCTGCTCCTCACCCTGCTCATGCTCTCTCTCTCTCTCTCCCTGTCTCAAATAATCTTTTTCTTTATTTTTTTTTAAGATTTTATTTATTTATTTGACAGAGAGAAAGATCACAAGTAGGCGGAGAGGCAGGCAGAGAGCGGGGGGATAGGGAGGTGGGAAGCAGGCTCCCTGCTGAGCAGAGAGCCCGATGTGGGGCTCCATCCCAGGACCCTGAGATCATGACCTGAGCTGAAGGCAGAGGCTTTAACCCACTGAGCCACCCAGGCACCCCTAATCTTTTTCTTTTTATAACAGCACAGGGTAAAGGTTCATACTGCTTTGGGGGGTTTTTTGGGGGGGGGGGGGGGGGGGGGTTAAGTTTTAAAGATGGCCAGTGTGTGGCCAGTGAAGTCCTGCGTACCTTACCTAGACAGGCTCTGCAGTACATAGCCCATGAAACCCGGGAGAGGTTTCCGGCCCTAGGAGAGCTGAGAAGAGACAGCAGCGGCCTTAGGCAAGGACTGCTTGGCCTCAAGGCAGGATGGGGCTCCATCTCCAGTGTTTCTAGGGAGGGCCCCTCACCACCTACAAGGATGGAGGACTCTCCCAGTGTCAGTGTCGTGGCCAGCATCAGCCTCCTCAGACCCTTATATCTACACACATTCAGACCCTCCCCTGCTCAGGAGAATCTGGAGCAAATGATGGAACAGTATTTACTGCCGGAGGGGAGACCTGGCCAGATGTTCCTCAGAAACTATGAGAGCAGGAAAAAAAGTCTTCAGAAGCCGTGTTCTGGAGCCTAGTAAGGAAGAACTGTGACAAAACCGACAAGACCTCTAGACAAGAGAAATGCAGGCCCCTAGCCCACCCCGTCTCATTTCTCATAAATCACAGACGTGGGGCTACCTGTATGGACCTCGACCCAGGTGGACCTGGTGCCTGGCCCCCGGTCCTGCCTCCTCTCTCCCACCCCAGAGGAGGGCTAGGAGTGTCCCCAACACAAGGCTCCCGGCCCATGCATCTGAGATTCTAGACATAAGTTTCTTGACAGAAGACTCCTCTCTCCCCGAGCACTGGGGCTAAACGCAGTGGGCATTCAGGAGTCTGTCCAGGGTCCTCAGGGACACGAGGCTGGATGTGAAGCAATCCTTTGCAGCCGAGGTCTGTGAAGTCTTGGGTGGGGTCACAGCCGCCGCAGGAGTGCGTTCTTAGAGGGTCTGAGGTTTGAGGGCAGACCCTAAGGAAAGCTTAGACGTGGGGAGTGGAGAGAAGGGTGGCTCCTGGGAGTGGGGTGTAAAAATGGGGAGCACACATGGTGAAAAGTTACAGGAAGATCATACTGACAGCGTCAAATGCCGCTACCGCACAGAGGAGGAGAAATGTATACCTGCCAATGGATCTCTAGGAGGCCACACAGTTCCTGCCGTGAAAACTGGAAATATCGCAAGACGGGTGGTGTTGACCCTCTCAATAAAGCAGGGAGAAGGCCTTTGGCTAAAATGAAACAGGGCACAGGCAGGCTTGGGAGCTTAAGGGATTGTGAAATTTGGATGAATTACTAAGGTTTCAACGATGACGTGAAGACTGAAAGCAGCAGGAAGGGTTCACGGCAGCGGGGGGTGGGGGGGTGGGGTCTAAGTGACAGGCCAGGTGTGGAGGAAGCAAACCCCATGCTGCCATAGCCACCTGGGGGGTGTCAGGCATGCGCACAAGGCAGCAAAGCCAGGGCAGTGGAAGATGAGGAGCCCTGGGATGCTGCAATGAGAGGAGAGGCCTGATGTCTTCCTGTCTTATTGCTACTCTATTATCACAAATGCAGTGCCTCCACATTCAAAATAAACACAAATTTAGTACGTTCCAAGTCTGACATGGGTCTCAGCGGGCTAAAATCAGTGTCTGGAGGTCCCAGGGAAAGACTAATTTCCTTGCCTCCTTCAAATCCTACAAGTAGGCTGCTTTTGTTGGCTCAAGGTCCCTTTCTCCACCTGCCCACCAACACCCAGCAGAGTCCTCCTCCCATGTGCCACTTCTCTAGCTCTTCCTCCCCTTCTGGGGCTCTCTTTCACTTTCAAGGACCCTTGGGTTTACACTGGGCACACCTGGATAATCCAGGATGCCTCCTTAAGTCAGCTGATTAAGGGACCTTAATTCCATCTATAACTTTAATGTGACTTTGCTGTGTAACCTAACAGGTTTTGGAAATTAGGACACACACCTGCCTACCACAGGTGGAGAACAGGTTTATAAGAAAAGATAAGGCTGCCTTTATCAGTTAGTGAAGCGTCTGTCTGCGGCTCAGGTCATGATCCCAGGGTCCTGGGATGGAGCCCCACATTGGGCTCCCTGCTCAGCGGGAAGCCTGGTTCTCCCTCTCCCACCACCCACCCTGCTTGTGTTCCCTCTCTCGCTGTGTCTCTGTCACAGCGAGAATAAGTAAATAAACTCTTTAAAAAAATTTTTTTTTAAGATTTTATTTATTTATTTAACAGAGATCACAAGTAAGCAGAGAGGCAGGCAGAAAGAGAGGAGGAAGTAGGCTCCCTGCGGAGCAGAGATGCCGGGCTCGGTCCCAGGACCCTGAGATCATGACCTGAGGCGAAGGCAGAGGCTTAACCCACTGAGCCACCCAGGTGCCCCTAAAAATTTTTTTTTTAATTTTAAAATATAGGAAAAGATAAGAAGCTCAAATTCAAAAAGGGAATTTTGGGGGATTCAAGTAGTGATCTGAGCTGTGAGTGTGCTGGGGGATGGGTAGGGGATGTTAAGGAATGCGGCACTGGCTAGATGTTCTGGTTCTGAGAAAAAAAAAACGCACGCAAGAATAAGACAATACCAATATCATTCAAACCTAAGCATCTGTCACAGACCACTGGAGATGGGGTGAAGTCAGGACAACAGACATTGTTCACTACTGTCCTTCAAAACAGAGACAAAAGACAACTATGAATCCCCTAGATCTTGATTCCATAATCTCTGTATAGATACAGGAAAGACAGAAAAGACAGTATGTAGCCTTTTTTTCTGCTATCAATTATCTGAAAAAGCAGAAACAGAATGTGAAAAGTATCAGGGCCAATTCTGTACTTGCCTTACACTTAATCGGTATGTGGGTGTCCTCTCCTCTTAGTCTTCTTGAACAATCCATTCTCTACTTTCCTTCCATCTTTACCATAAGACCATCTGAATGGGGTACATGAGCTGACAGCATAGGACCCTCAAGAACTTGTCTAAAGAGGGAGGACAGTTTTCCGTGGCATCCAAATGAGATGAATTTGTAGAGGCAAAAATTGTCTCTGTCTCTCCAGATCTTTCTATGAAAGGGGCACCCTGATTGATAAGCAGAAGAATTTACTTCCAATGACAGGCATATCCCTATCCTAGGAACTGATGCATTTGGCTGTGACAGTTTGATGATATTAACCATAAAATCAAGTCATGTGCCATCTCCTTTATGTCACTAAACATTTTTCTGATCACAGTTTGGTTTGGGGGTCAAAATTAGCTGAGTTCAACTAGCAAACCTGATAAATTCTCACAGCTGTGCAATGTTAACCAAGTTATTTGAAATCTTTGTGCCTCCGCTTCCTTGTCTGTACGAGGAAGAGCTATCTCATAATGTTGTTCAAAAGATTAAATGAGATGACAAGCACAGTGTTTTTCTCAGAGCCTGGCACAGAGAAAGTGCTTAGCAAAGGCTAGTATTAATAATAATGCAGTCAATGCAACTTAATAGCAATCTGAATAGAGTAGGGTATGAAAAGAATGATAAACCTTAAGCAAAAAGACTTCATTCCCCAAACACAGGAGTGACAGAACATTGATAGATGATTACAAATTGTTTAAAAGAGAAAAATCCAATCTAATGACTTGGATACAATGCCAAGGAAACCTTCGAAGAAATTAAACTGCCATTATATTAAAAAAAAAATTAAAAACATAACACCAGTTAGAAAACTAAAAATAGGGTGTCTGGGTGGCTCAGTGGGTTAAAGCCTCTGCCTTTGGCTCAGGTCATGATTTCAGGGTCCTCAGATAGAGCCCCGCATTGGGCTCTCTGTTCAGCAGGAGCCTGCTCTCCACCGCCCGCCCTCCCCCCCCCGCCCCTGCCTGCCTCTCTGCCTACTTATGATCTCTCTCTGTCAAATAAATAAATAAGATCTTTAAAAAAACAAACTAAACTAAAAATAGGAGTGAACTTCCCGTAACACGAATAACTTTTAGTTACTCTTTGACATGCATTAAAAATGTGCTCCTGAGAGGCACCTGGGTGGCTCAGAAGGTTAAAGCCTCTGCCTTCCATTCAGGTCATGATCCCAGGGTCCTCAGATAGAGCCCCGCATTGGGCTCTCTGTTCAGCAGGGAGCCTGCTTCCTCCCCTCTCTCTCTGCCTGCCTCTCTGCCTACTTGTGATCTCTGTCAAATAAATAAATAAAACCTTAAAAAAAAAATACGCTCCTGAAATACCAACAGAACCCTAAAAGCTGTATATTAAAAGCAATTTGCGGGACGCCTGGGTGGCTCAGTTGGTTAAGCGGCTGCCTTCGGCTCAGGTCATGATCCCAGCGTTCCGGGATCGAGTCCCACATCGGGCTCCTTGCTTGGCGGGGAGCCTGCTTCTCCCTCTGCCTCTGCCTGCCACTCTGTCTGCCTGTGCTCGCTCTCTCTAACAAATAAATAAATAAAATCTTAAAAAAAAAAAAAAATTCCTTCCTTCCTGAGCATTTTAAAAAAAAGAAAAAAAAAAAAGCAATTTGCCTGTGAGAAGGGAAACTGAACGGCCTCAGGAGATCACTTCCTGGTCTGTACCGGCCTGTTCCTTGCTAAACACAGCCTGAACTAAGGCACATGTGAGGCGCCACTCCAACTTTCTAGAAGAAAGACTTCAGGGTCTACAGCAGGAGAAATACCCCCAGGCATTACAGGAGCTCCACCCTATTCTTCTTTTGTCCTAGTTGTCCCGTGGGAGACACAGGCCTAAGAGCAATTCCAGTAAAGCTCTAAGGCTTCTGGACATAACATCTCCCACTCTGCTAAACTCTAACACAGAGGCTAACCTAAGATGATACAAGACTAAACCACAAGAATTTAAGGTCATAAAAATGAACTTTGCCATGGAGATAAAAGCAGCAACACTGCAAAGACAACAGAGACCGGCAGGTTGGAACTCCCAAGGCTGAAGAGGGAATCTCTGCCATTCTTCAGGGCACTGCGAGACAACGCCCGCACCTGCCTAGAATGTGTACCCACTTGTTCACCAATGGTCTCTTTAGAAATCAGGCACAAAGCTCTCCTAACGTATACCTGAGGCAACAGAGATGAGCTCTTATATCAGAAACTGAAAGCAAATATTAAAACACCAATATAAATGCAAGGATTCCTACTACCATGGTTTATACTCAACTGTGTTTTGGAATCCCTAGTCAAAGGAAAAGATAAAAGAGTTTTACATATTGAAAAGAGATCACATTTTGATTATTCACAGATGAATTGTCTACCTAAAGAACCAACATCTTAAAATATCCAGAAAATCATGAAATTGTTCAGTAAGGTGGCCAGATATGAGTCTTTTATATTTGTGATAGAAATGTATTACAAAGAGTACCAGGCATAATAGTAAGAAACTAGCAAATGTCTAGGAATAAATAGAATGAGACAATGGCAAGATATATATATATATATATATATGAAGAAATTTTAAAAGGTTTAGCAAAGTTGATGTAAATGGAAGCTGGAATAAAGGGAGGCATATATAATGATCCCAAACTGGAAATCTCATTCTTGTAAATATTTCACTTTCTCTTCAAATTAATGTTTAAGTTAAATGCAATTCAAATAAAAAGAATTTTTTTGGAGAAGTCAAACATGTCAAATTGATCATCATATTTCTTTGGAAGCATAAATAGATCATAAGACTATCCAAAATTATTTTTAAAAGAAAAATGACAGTAGGAACCCTGTACTGATGTTAAAATGAATGATTATAAAGCCATAGCAATTAAAAAATGAGATGAAGTGGGACGCCTGGGTGGCTCAGTTGGTTAAGCGGCTGCCTTCGGCTCAGGTCATGATCCCAGCGTCCTGGGATCGAGTCTCGCATCGGGCTCCTTGCTCGGCAGGGAGCTTGCTTCTCCCTCTGCCTCTGCCTGCCTCTCTGTCTGCCTGTGCTCACGCTCTCTCTCTCTCTAACTAATAAATAAATAAAATCTTTAAAAAAATGAGATGAAGTATAAAAAATCAGGTTTATATTGGAGGAATTTAATGGAATACAAAAATGCTTTTATAAACTAGTAAGAAAAAGCTGGCTTTTCCCATAAATGTCATGTAACTTCATCTTAGAGGGGGAGGTTTTGGCATCAGACAGAATGACAGTACTGGTCTGCCCCAGCTCACTGTGAAATTAAGTAACTTTAATCAAAGACAGTTTCCCAGGGGACGCCTGGGTGGCTCAGCTGGTTAAGTGGCTGCCTTCGGCTCAGGTCATGATCCCAGCGTCCTGGGATCGAGTCCCACATCGGGCTCCTTGCTCGGCAGGGAGCCTGCTTCTCCCTCTGCCTCTGCCTGCCTCTCTGCCTGCCTCTCTGTCTGCCTGTGCTCGCTCTCTCTCTCTCTAACAAATAAATAAATAAAAATCTTAAAAAAAAAAAAAAGTTTCCCAGCATGTAAAATGAGGACACAGGTGTGTCTGGCTGGTTCAGTCAACAGAGCATAAGACTCTTGATCTCAGGGTCTGAGTTCAAGCCCCACACTGGGCGTGGAGCCTACCTAAAAAAAAAAAATTAAAAGTAGATAAATGGGGATACCAACTGGCCTCTCACAGAGTTACTGTAAGGATTATATAAGGCAATTTGATTAAGGTAAAGCACTGCACAATGTGTGAAACAAGGACTCAGGAAACCTTAAGGATTACTATTAAATGAGATTGGGTGAATACTGTTTAAGATTTGGAGAAAAATCAAGATCACTCTTAAATCAATGCAGACAGATTAAAGATTTAATAGCTAAAAATATGAAGTTAGAAATGTTCTTGAAGAAAAATACAGGATTCGTATTTGCTTAAAGAACTACGTTCTCTATCAGTGATACACACTTCTGAAATTACTGGCCTCACTCTGTTAAGAGTGCAATGAAAATATTAAATATTATTATTTAGCATCCTAAGGGTAACTTCTGGAACACCTGAATCATAAGCTGTTACAATAAAAATTTTTTAAAGGTATGCCATGAGGAATCTTCACTTCCTGAGGATGGAGAGGGCAGGGGTGTAAGGAAGACCAGAGTACACTAAATATGAACTCCATGTTTTCTCCTCTGTTGACACAAAGGGAAATGCCATGCAGATGTTGTCTTCCTCCCTTTAGGCATGCCACATGACCAATGTGAATCGAGTCACAGTCACGCTGATGTACAATCTAGAATGCAAGAAGGGTAGGGGAGTTGTTTATGGTGGAATTCTTTACCTCAGAGCCTAGCAGTGCCCTCAGCAGGAAGCAGGCCCTCAAGTATTTGTAGAATGGGTCAACCAACCTCTCGCTGGGTATGGAAGCAAACAGAGTACTTCAGTTATTGAGTCAGCTTCTGACACACCAGCCATAAAACCGGTGAGTGTGTTGACTGTAACCACATATATGACTAGGTTAAGCCCAGAGAGAAATTTCAACCTTATGGTCATTCACATTCTAGCTCTGGGTAAATAGAAACTCCATGTATAACCAACTTTTCCTCCTTACTAAGAAACCATAAGACAACTTTTATTCAACTTTTGGCTTCTTTCTCTCTCAGAGCTGACTTGGGGGAAGGAGAACGGTGTACAATGGCTTCATTAGGACTTTTGTGCCAGAGCTAGGCTCAAATCCCTGCTTTACACCGATCCACAGTGCGACCTCTGGTTAAGTTACTCAGCTTCCAGATTTTCTCGTGTTTAATAGGCTCCTACCACCTTCATTGGATCACGATTACTAGTAAATTAAATAATGAAATAAAGCATCTAACCTACAGGAGACACTCATCTAAAATAGGCTCTTTCATCCAAAAACTCAAGGTAGCTTTGTTTTTTTTGTTTTTTTATTTTTAATTTTAATTTTAATTTTTTTTAAAGATTTTATTTATTCATTTGACAGACAGAGATCACAAGTAGGCAGAGAGGCAGAGAGAGAGAGGAGGAAGCAGGCTGTCCGCAGAGCAGAGAGCCCGACATGGGGCTCGATCCCACGACCCTGGGATCATGACCCGAGCTGAAGGCAGCGGCTTTAACCCACTGAGCCACCAAGGTGCCCCGGTAGCTTTGTTTTTTAATAAATAATTAATAATAATAAATAATTAATAAATGGATCAAAAACTTAGTTGGATAAATTTAAAATTTAGAAGAGAATAAGAACTAGAAAGACCAATTCTGTACAAACCGAAACTATAAATGGTCATGAAAAATACCGCTGAACAAGAGAAGAAAATACAAAATCACCCATATTACCCCATTCGGAAAGAACCAATGTTTACATTCTGGTGACCATCACGCCAGCAGTTCTCCATCTCCCTTTTTGTATGTATACAGAAGAGTTACTTTTTTCAACAAAAATGGAATCATAATCTATATACTATTGCCAACCTGCTTTCCTACCATAACAGTATTTTGTGAAAATTTCCCAGAGTTTTTCTTTTTTTTCTAAAAGATTTTATTTATTTATTCGACAGGCAGAGATCACAAGTAGGCAGAAAGACAGGCGGGTGGGGGGAGGGGAAGCAGGCTCCCTGAGCAGAGAGCCCAATGCAGGGCTCGATCCCAGGACCCTGAAATCATGACCTGGGCCGAAGGCAGAGGCTTTAACCCGCGGAGCCACCTCGGTGCCCCTCCAACAGTATTTTCCTACATCATTTAAAAAAACACACAGTCTTCCATCTTATGTCATTTATGTTATTTTTATTTTCCCACTATTTAAAACAATGCAATGTAGAAGATGTGGTATATTTATATAATAGAATATTATTGAGCCATAAAAAAGAATGAAATCTTGCTATTTGCAACAACACGGATGGAACCAGAGAGTATAATGCTAAATGAAATAAATCAGACAGAGAAAGACAAATTCCATGATGTGGAATTTAAGAAACAAAACAAGTGAGCAAATGGGAAAAACAGAGGGCAGAGGACTGGAGGGGTGGGTTACATGGGGGATGCCGATGAAAGAGTGCACTTGCGATGAGCACCGGCTAATGTAGGGGACTGTTCAACTACTTAACTGCACACCTGAAACTAATATAACACCGCACGTTAACTGGAATCAAAACAAAAACTTAAAGAATAAACAAATAAATGCAGCAACAAAATAAAAAACAATGAAATGATAGGCACTGTATTTAAATCTTCTGATATGCTCATGACTGGTTTCTTAGGGTGAATTTCTACAAAAGCACTGTTGGGTCCAAAGGTATGGAAAAGGTAAGTCTCTTGATAATAACGGTTACTGCCTTCTAGAAAGATTTGACCACATTACTCTCCCACTATCAATGTATTGGAGCGTTTTTTCCTTTGCCCTTTCCCCAGGTCACTCCTAATTTAACTTCTCAAAACTGCTCAAGCTGAAAAATCACTGACAATATTTAGTGTGATCTCTTGTCCTTTTTTCAGCCCAAATTCCATCTGGGTATTTCTCGTACACTGAGATTTTTCCCAATACAAATGTGATATGACAGATTAATTAGGGAACAATATTTGGACTAAACAGATCAATTATAATAGAACTAGACTCAGATCTAGCTCTAGTACAACAGGTTTTAAAACAGCTGTTTGGTTCAGTGACTGTACTTTTTGCTTCAACAACGACAAGAATGCAATACAATATACTGCCTTAATGGGAGTGTTGGCGTTGGAAAAGGAAGAGGAAGGAACGTCCCTTGATCACTGTTAGGTTACCAGGGGCTGGAGGATGGGGGACATGGGTAGATGTTGGCTAAAGAGTCCAAACTTCGGGGTGCCTGGGTGGCTCAGTGGGTTAAAGCTTCTTCTGCCTTTGGCTCAGGTCATGATCCCAGGGTCCTGGAATCTGGCCCTGCATAAGGTTCTCTGCTCAGCAGGGAGCCTGCTTCCCCTTCTATCTCTCTGCCTGCCTCTCTGCCTACTTGTGATTTCTGTCAATAAATAAATAAAATCTTAAAAAAAAAAAAAAGGGTCCAAACTTCCAGTTCTAAGATGAGTAAGTTTTGAGGGCCTAACGTACAGCATGGTGATCACAGTTAATAATACTGTATTAAATACTTGAGAGTTGCTAAAAAGTGGATCTTAAATGTTCTCACTACAAAAGAAATAGTAATTATGTGCCCTGACGGAGGTGTTAGCTAAAGCTATGGCGGTAATCATTTTTCAATATATACATGTATCACATCAACATGCAGTCTACCTTAAACTTAAGACAATGTTATCACAGTAAGAGCTCAATAAAGCTAGAAAAAAAAAAAGAGGACAGCTTTTTGTATTCACGCTTTTTAAATTTTTAAAAATTTTAATATTCATGCTCTTAACCATATTTGCAATGGTTATTTTCAATTTTATGTTTAATTAGTTACAATGCTCATCACCAATTCTTTGATAAAATAACTTTTATTTTTGAAGATTAGATTTTTGATGTGTGTCTCAGGGAAATAATGTCTCTCCCACTCAGTAACTTCGTTTAGGAAAGGTATGACATAAATGGTATTATTTCCTGAGACTAAGTACGTGAGACAATATCCTGTTTCTCTGAGCTTGAGAAACAACTTTTACTCCACAACTCTGAAGATTTCATTCTTTTAGCGTTCATCGCTGTGAAGTCTGTGCCTGACTCTCTTCTTTGTTCCTTTGTACCTAAAATTTTTAAGAAGTTTTTATTTATTTGACAGAGAGAGAAAGAACAACAGAGGCAGAGGGAGAAGCAGACTCCCCACTGAGCATGGAGCCCAATGCGGGGCTCCATCCGGGGACCCTGGGATCATGACCTGAGCCGAAGGCAGACACTTAACTGACTGAGCCACCCAGGTGCCCCTGTACCTAACATTCTTTTTAAAAAGATTGTTTTTACCATTTATCCATGACCTATAAACATTTGCCATAGCTTCTCTACATGCTGAGTCTTCCCCCCCTCATTCTGCCCAAATATGGTGAGCTCTTTTGATTTCCAAACTCAGGTATGAAAGCATTCTTCTTATGCTATGTTTAATTACTACATCTCTTCACCAAGAACACCTTTGATTCTTAGACCCTTCACTCAGGCCTCCTATATCTGTCATCTTCTCTCTTATCACTTGCATTCCTTCCTTAACCCTGTGCATTCTGGGGGTACCTGTCAGGTCTGTCCTGTGTACCACCTAGGTTTTCACAGTATGACTTCACTTAAACATTAATCAGAGTTCCTTGATGGCCCCAAGAAGCACAGGTCCAATTATTTCCATCCTAATACTATCACTTTATTTTATACCCAAGTCCCTCAAGTCTCTCTATTCTGCCTGATTTAAAAACATTAATTTGGGGTGACTCAGTCAGTTGAGCACAGCTCAGGTCACAATTTCAGGGTCATGGAACTGAGCCCACATTCAGCTCAGAGCTCAGGGGTGAGTCTGCTTAAGATTCTCTTTCTCCTCTTCCATTGCCCCCCTCCCCACTGGCATGTGTTCTCTGTCAAATAAGTAAGTGAATCTTAAAAAAAAAAAACCAAAAACCATTAATTTGGTTCTTGATATCCTCTTTCCACATTAAAGTCCATTTTAATCCTGTATTCTGTGATTCTCTGAGCTCTAAAGCACCAGAATGATCATGAGGAGAAGGCAATGCGATTCTATGTTGTGGTCTGACCTACTTTTATGTTTGGGAATTCACTTATCATAATAACATAATTTTGGCTTTCTGAACTTCTTAAGTGAAACAGAGAAATGACAGATAAGAAATCTTCACACGTGTGGTTAAAACAACTCTATGAAAAAGTAATCTGTGTAAAGAAAAGTGTCATGGTTGCATTGTGGAAAATAATTCATCAACTGGTAACTTTCATGTTGTGGCAAACCCAAAAATATTTAAAAAGGACAAGTAGAGAATTTCATTTATTATTTTATTCTTATTGTTTCTTTTGAATTCAGGAGGAAAAGCCACGATTTGAAATGATTAATAGAGACATTACAGATTCATTGTTGAAAGCTAAATTCATTCTTTATACTACAGAGGTTTTCTCTCTAAATAAACTTTTGACTGTGATAATCACAAAACTGGCTACACTCTTACTTAAGTGTTTTCTGTTTGAGAAAATAACCTCCCAATTCTCTTAAAATATCTACTCCACTATCAGGATTTTTAATATTAATCTTTTATGCTAAAACACTACAAAATCATAATAATATATTTTATTCCAATTTAGGCTTGCCTCCCTCATTTATAAAACTTCTCCATCTTTTTCAAATCTTGTACCTGCCTACCTGGGTTTCAGTCAAAGACCTTTCCTATGGGACATTACCCACTTTGTAAAATTCCCCTTCCCATCTCCACTTCCACAAAAAGAAGGATGTATGTTATTCTAAATTAAGGAATAATTTATTCCTTTACTATGAAAGAATTTTTTATATAATTCATGCTGTTAAATATATTTGGAGACTGTAACACTGATGAGACAAAAGATACATATGTAGGGCATCTGGGTGGCTCAGTTGGTTAAGCAACTGCCTTCAGCTCAGGTCATGATCCTGGAGTCCCAGGATCGAGTCCCGCATCGGGCTCCCAGCTCCACAGGGAGTCTGCTTCTCCCTCTGACCTTCTTCTCACTCATGCTCTCTCTCACTGTCTCTCTCTCAAATAAATAAATAAAATATTTTTTAAAAAGATACATATGTACACATTCCAACACAACTGTGTCAATTTAATGATAACTTAATAGCTAATTTTGAAAAATATATTGAGATGCACTATTACCAAACAATTCCTTAAGAGTTCACATAAATAAACACAAGTTTAGAAAGACTCCTATTTATCAGTAACAGTGCAAGCATGGAAGAGTTATCTTCACATATTCTAGAAATCTTTGTGGGTGGGGGGAAGTCTGGAGATGTTTACTGTGTGCCAGTTGCTACATTAGGTGTTGGATCTAGATTTATCTGATGCCATCTGCCTCCCTGTAATTACCTCACTTCCATTCTCCCGCTCCGTTCTCTCAGAAACAAAACATTTTTAGCATCTGCACCATTTTGTTACAATGGGGCAAGTGCAGTGATTCAATCTTTCTGTAACATCTTTTATAGATATCTAACTGTTGTGTTCGTCTAAGTCTTCAGAGAGAGCAATGAATTGTTACCAGAGGCTTACATGAGGCACAGATAAATCTAATTCAACAAGTAAAAATGTTATTTTGTTCCTTAGATTAGGTAGATGTTGATGCGGAAAGAGATACCCACAGAAAGTTACTATGTTCCTCCTTCATTGATTATAGAACTTTACATTTGTTAAATGTTCTTTTGCAAACCCCTTGGGTTTACTCTATTATTCATTTTTCTGTATTTTTGATTAACATTAAAAATAACGATAAAATGTTTGATATGTAAAAAAAAAGTGAAGAAAACAAAACTCCCTTGCAATTTCTGTACTCCGAGAAAACGGTTATCAACATATTGCTACAGGTTCTTCTAGTCTGTTTTTCTATATTCATTATCATTTGTCATCCATTAACTTTTTGTTTTTGACGCTGTACAGGTCCCTGTTTCTTCTCTTACATGTGTGGATTTATGTCCTTTATGTCCTTTATTTATGTCCTTTATGTCCTACCTTTAAGTAGCAATTTCTAGGCCTCTCACCTGTAATCTAGGTCCCTTTAGACAAATCCACTTGGTACCTCAAAAACATCTCCAAACACAAACACATTGAACTCTTTTTTCCTTCTTGAGTTTTCCAGTTTGTCAATTCTTAACTCTGTTCTTTTTGTCCCTCACACCCTAGAATGGTCACCAAATAGTGCTGATTCTATGAGCAAAATCTCTTCATAGGGTGCCTTTCTCCTCTTTCCCAGTCTCCAACCAGCACTACCCGACTTCAAGCTGATTTCTACCCAATGTCCTCAGATTTATCATCGTAAAACACAGAGTTAATGCAATTCCCCAAACAGCGCCCCACTGACTCCAGGAAAGTCCAAATCCTTAACGTGGCTGACGAGAACCTCCCATTTTAATTTTAGAGTCTCTTCTCAGACTAGAGCCACCAAAAGCACTAGAAATGGGATTACTCTTGATTTGAGGCCTACTACCCCACCTAGTGGTATGGAACAACACCCAGGATGGGACTCTACACCAGGTCAGATCAAGCAAGCCTGCCCACATGGGCCCAAACCAATTATCATCGCCATTCTTGAGAGATGAAAAGCTATGATGGCATCTTTACTTACCATGACCAAAGGAAATCGGACTAATTCTGACCTATATCCTTCCAGAATTTTCATGAAACTCAAGCTTGCTGAAACAGTATTCATTCCCCTATGTATGAATTCATACCCTTGATGCACATTTAAAGAATACCCGTAACTCAAATACTACGCCAAGCTAATAATACAGGGTCCATGTGATGATAGCCCATAAACAGGAAAGCAGATAAATAAATCCATAATGACAACGCAGAAGGAGAGCCTAAGCTAGCTACAGGCAGGGAGGGCTTCCTACAAGAAATGATGACCGAGCTGATTTTGAAGTCAAGTAAGACTTGGATAGGTAAGGGCCAGAATGAAGGGTGTTGTGTTGGTTTCAAAGCATTACAAATGCGACAGAGGGCCGCACGTTAAAAAGCTATCCTAACACAGCATCTACAGTTAGTACAGAATCCTGGCTAAAAGAAACCTCAGTCAACAGGACTCTACCAGCCTCTTCCAGGCAAATCCTACAGAGCAAATGTCTCCACTTCAAAATACTTATTAAGCAATAGCATTTACAATAAGGGTGAAAAAAGATAATATTTTAAGCTGTGCAACTCTCCAAAACCACACGTTTCCAAATCTCCAATATGCACAACTCGTATGTAAAAAGAAGATGAGAAATGCGGTTCCTCTTTTTGGAAAGAAGGGATAATACTCAACACTTTAAATTTTAAGGGAAGTCTATTATTCCCACTCACACAGAAGTTTCTTTCAGTAGGTGACAGTTACAGCTTTTTATGAAATACTAAGTGGCTTGAGACTGAAAGCAACAGTTAAGCTCTGTACTACACGATATGATCACATTATCATGCATACATGATATAACCCCAAATGGACCGCTACAAACCACACACCCGCCACAGCAGATAGTTCACCTGCCTTCTGCTGGGGCAGTGCCTGCAAAGTCACCCTGATTAGCCCCCCAGAGGCAGCCCATTTTATCTCTGATGAGCGCTGCTCGAAAGTTCTATTAAACGTGGAGACAAGATCTGTCTTCCAGGAACTCTGGCTGGCATTAACTGTGACCAAATGTGGGGCCCCTGGGAGAATCTGCTACACGAGCCGGTATCACATACTGTCCTGCAGTCTGTTCTCAGAGACCCCATCTTTGTCTCTTAGCCTAGCAATCTTAGTACACGGTACCCAGCGTGCCACAGCAAGGTCTGACTCCCACTTCCTGTTCCTTGCACTCTCCTCTGCACACACCCCAGCGCTGCCTGTGATAGGAGCAGTCGGTGTGACATGGGTCCCAGGAGAGCAGGGCTATCGCCTCCACCATGCTAGCTATGCCACTTCTTGTCTCTGCCATTTTCTATGGCCCAGCTGATGCCAAACAGTTCAGACATTTCTAGCAACATATTTACAGATATGTCTATATACATTAAGAAAAATATTTCTCATACAGGGAAGGTGACTGGACAGATATTTATTAGCACACACTAGGTGCTGGATCCTGGAAACACAAAGTTTAATGAGACACACCGAATTATGTCCCTCGTATCCCTTTATACAAGACTATGTATATAAAACAAGGGAGCGTGGTACATCACTGCTCTCAATAAGCTGCTGTTATTATTATTATGATTAACAATTATAAATTAATAGTCTTTTAAGAATTACTAGCTGTTTTTGTTTTGCGGGTTTTTCTTGCAAAGAGAGAGAGGGAGTCAGGGGCAAAAGGAGTGGGAGAGAGAGAACCTTGAGCAGTCTCCACACCCCACAGAGCCTAGTGTGGACTTGGTCTCACAACCCTGAGATCACGACCTGAGCCGAAATCAAGAGTCGCACACGTAAGGGACTGAGGCGCCTCTATGGTAGATTTTTAAAATGAAAATGCTGCAGTATTGCCACCAATACTCACCAGTACTATAATATCTCTTTAGTTCTGTACGCCTGATCTCCTTTAACTGATTATTTTTTCTCTTTTTTTTCTCGTCAGTAATATATTCCTCTTCTACAGCAATGTCGCCCTTGTTTTGTTCTAAAATGACTGCTGTAGCATCCTCTTTTCCAGTGTGGGTCCTCATAGCAACGGCTGAGGCTGTCTCTGCATTTTGTTTGGCTTGTTTTTTCTTTTTCAATCTAGAAAGGAGGGGGAAAAAAAGGAAAAACATTGGAGAAATGCTTTTCTAGGAGGAATTACATTAGTTTCATGCTGTTGGGCTTTCAGAAACTAATTAACTGATACAGAACACACTTTCTTTATATTACTGTCAATCACATTTTCCTGCTAATTTTTTCTTTTCTAATCACTTAAAAATTCTTACATGGAGACCTATAGCATCTCCTCCACTTGACATCCTCAATACTTAACATCTCAGAAAATTATCAGGAAAAAATCCTCTGGACCTGGGGAAAGACTACATTCTTCTACAGACTATTCAATGTTGAACATTTTCTTAATCAAAATATATGGCCGCCACCATTACAGTGTTACATCAAAAAACAAAACAAAAAAACAACCCCCCCCAAAAGACAAAGAGAGAGAGAGAGAGAGTGAGTTTCCAGTTTTCAATGGGCAAACACATTTGTAAAAATAAATCCTTTATAATTGACTCACACACTGAGTTATATAAAAGTTTGGCAAACTGGTTCAGGTCTGAGCAATTCTTTCCCTTTATACATATCACAGTAGTACTGAAGGAAGAGCTGTGACCCCTGAGACAAAATGCCATAATGACACTATATGAAGTGATCATTATGATCACTAATGTACCAGCTGACTGATAAATTAGTTAACGTATCTCATGTTTTTAATTCCTCACTCCTAAGTCAAAGAGATGAAGTTTACTATACTTTGCTGAAATCCAGTAACTCAAAATATTTTCCAATTGATGTCTCGCTTTAATTGATGTGTCACTCTGTACTTACCAGCCCTTCTGAAGAATGCCTTCACCTTACCAGAACGTAAAGAACAAGGGGCTTGGCCTCTAGCATATGTGACAGTCTGCTCCTACATAAATATTTTTAATTAGGGCTCTTTGGGCTTGCTCCCTTTCTGTTTACACATGGTCTCTTACACATACGTGTCTAGTTCCTTCGCTCTCTTGAGCACCTATCTACACAATTCGATGTTGGGCAAGGATAAGGAAATGTTCTGGGAGAAAAATGAGATACCTATAGGATAATAAAGGGACTAAGGTTAGATTTTCTGCTTGTTTCCTTTGTGACATTGAACAGACCCATTTAACAATTTGGACAGGTCCCTTGTTTAAATAAGAGATCCTTATTTAACTGGGTCTTTTACTAACATCAATTGAGATAATCTACGTCAACATATAACACAAACAAACAGAAAGAGAAATAATAAAATATCCCCTCATATGATAAAAATCATGTAATGACATGAGAACTGAGGATACATGGCACATTCAGCTTTGGAAATAAGGTGTCATATTCTAACAAAATATTTCAACTAGGCTATCATTTAGCACCATGCTCTTAGATTTTCATTGGCTAATAAACGAGTATATGGCCTAGGAGAAAGGACAGCTGGACACAAACCACAGATGAATACACTCCCCAACTCTCAGCTTAGCTCTCTTTCTATGCTTACTCATTAAAAACCAAACCAAACCAAACCAAACTGGGGAATCATAAAAAGGACTTCTATTCAGGGACGCCTGGGTGGCTCAGTTGGTTGAGCGGCTGCCTTCGGCTCAGGTCGTGATCCCAGCGTCCTGGGATCGAGTCCCACATCGGGCTCCTTGCTCCGCAGGGAGCCTGCTTCTCCCTCTGCCTCTGCCTGCCTCTCTGTCTGCCTGTGCTCGTGCTCTCTCTCTCTCTCTCTAACTAATAAATGAATAAAATCTTAAAAAAAAAAAAAAAAGACTTCTATTCAATAAACATGTTTTTTATTTTCTAACCTCAGATTTTAAACTGTTTATTATTATTATTATTATTATTATTATTATATCTGGTAAGAGTGGGTGGCTCTTTGCAATGTTGAGTCGGTTAAGGCTCTTAATAAAATAATTTCTGTCTTGATCAAGATTACTATGTGAGGCTGAAATTAGTATGCAGTAACCTAGAAAGACAGAAGCCAGCACTTCACTTAGGGAGGTCTATGCAAAGATCTGACCCCTGTGTCCAAAAAGCTGGCTATGGCTGGTCTGATCTTCTCAAAAACATGCTTGAGATGAACCTTACTGCCCACTTCCAAAAATCGTTCCTTCAGGAATCAAAAAATAATTCTATGTAGCCTGAAATATACTGCTTCTTCCTCTTCTGGATTTTTCCACTTTAAGTTGATTTAAACGTCCTCATTTCACAGTCCCCGTGATAACTACACTCACTCAGATCTAGGGCACATGTTTTGATGAACAGTAGCACTGTCTGGGGACATCTGATTAAAGACTGATTTTCACACGTGGAAATAACAAAATGGGATACACTGTTTTATTCATTTGATCCTGTTCTGCACAGACCATTACTCTCAACAATCACAGCCAAAAGTAGTTGTTTTTTCCAAAAAAAAAAGGGGGGGGGGGCTAGAAAATAGCAATACCAAACTTGTTTAACAGAAAACAGAATTCAATATAATACTTCACTAATTTTACAATCAGCTACATCTTTTGATTTGACTAGAGTACTCATGAGAATGTTTCTCTAGAGTTTATCAACATGACCAAAACATTCTGATCTTATGATGTGAGTTTGGGAAGCCCACTGTAAAATCCTTCCTTCAAAGCAGAGAATACATTTTTAAGGCTTTGTCTAAGAAGGAATAACTGCCATCTGACGGATGTGGTATATTTATTGCTCTTCAAACATTCCCATTTAAGCCTTCTCTGTTTTTCTGTAAGTCAGTATCTATCATGGTTAGACATTCTCAGAAAAGGGTTCTGTTATCACCAAATTAAGGCAAACTGAAAAAAAAAGGTTACACAAGAAAATAAACCAAGCTTTTCCTAATGACCCCAAATGTACATTTATATTGTGAACCAAAAAATTACTTAGCAAAAATCATGTTCAGCAGATGAATAACTGTAAACAATGAGACATATTTATATTTGATAGCTGCGAATACGAGTCCAAAACCCCCTTTATTTTGTTATGCTGCATTTATCTTTCTTTAAAAGAAATCATAATTACATAAAACAAGTTTTTTTTTTTTAAGATTTTATCTATTTATTTGACAGACAGAGATCACAAATAGGCAGAGAGGCAGGCAGAGAGAGAGGAAGGGAAGCAGGCTTCCCGCTGAGCAGAGAGCCCGATGCAGGGCTCAATTCCAGGACCCTGGGATCATGACCTGAGCGGAAGGCAGAGGCTTAACCCACTGAGCCACCCAGGAGCCCCTAACACAAGTTTTATTATTCAAACTCCTCCCACTACTCTGACCAAGCCCTATCAGTTCTATTTCCTAAATCCTTCCCTCTCAAATTCACCTTCTCTTCTTGATCTCTGCTGTACCCAGTGAATCATTTCAGGTTTTCATCATCTCTCTGGACTATTTTTTACAAGATAATTATTCTTTATTTTATTATGAAATTCATACATGTTCATATTAAAAAATATTGAGAATACAGAAAGGTAAAAAGCATAGAACTTACATCAAATGAAATGCTAACACTAAGAAGTAGTCACGGTTTGGGAGAAAGACCAGGAAAGCCAGAAGGTCGGGAAATCACAGACCTTCCCCAAGTGCGGAAGAATGAGGCAGAGTGGCTGGCAGTCAAGATTCTGAGCTGCTTATTTGTCCCTTCCCTACCATCAAGGAGTGTTAAAGGACGGATTCTGGAATCTCCTGAATTTTTTAAAAAAAAATAGCACCCAACCCAGAGTTAGCAGACTAAAGGAAAAAAACAAGGTGATTCTGCTAAAGAAATCTTTCTTAGTGGCTGAATGAAAACTGTTTTCCTCTGAAGCTTTTTCCTTTCCTAAAGGAAGTAAGTTCACTGGCAACAATCACAGCGACGGCCTTGAGCAAGTTCCTTGCTTTGTCTCTGCAGAGGTCTCTTCTACTGCTTCCAACATCCAAGGTAATGAAGCACAGAAAGGCTGTGAGCACTAGAGTGAGAGCTCCTTGAGGGCAGGGGTTTGCCTAGGTTTTGTTAAAATGCCATACAGTACACATGAGGTACTCAGGAAGGATTTCTGGAACGCACGAACAAATGAATGAGAGGATAACCAGGGCTCTGTTCTGATCTGGCTGAGATCTGCACTTGCAGCCAAGGCTCTCCTACAAACATGACATTTCACCATCTTCTTAATTAGCAGCATGTGTCAAAAAGAAACATCATAATTAGATACTTGACTTAAAAAGAACATATATGGGGCGCCTGGGTGGCTCAGTGGGTTAAAGCTGCTGCTTTCGGCTCGGGTCATGATCCCAGGATCCTGGGATCGAGCCCCCCGCATCAGGCTCTCTGCTCGGCAGGGAGCCTGCTTCCCTTCCTCTCTCTCTCTGCCTGCCTCTCTGCCTGCTTGTGATCTTTGTCAAATAAATAAATAAAATCTTAAAAAAAAATTTTTTTTCTAAAAAAAAAAAAAAGAACATATATTTGCCACATATAATCTAAAATGTATTGAACTACAGACTTCTTTAATTAATATTAAATTAGTAGTTCTGGATGACTCTTTCCCTAATTCCACAATTTGAGGTCCATGTACAGCATTGCCCAATATGGTCACCGCTAGCCAGCCACTTGTGGTTATGAAATTTAATTAAAATGAAATAGAAGTTTAAAATCCAGTTCTTCAATTGTAAGAGCCACGTTTCAAGAGCTTAACAGACTTATGGGCTAGGGGGCACCATAGTGGGTGACAAACATAGAGAACACTTCTTTCATCCCAGAAAGTGTTGGACAGTACTGACTCAGAGCTATTGATTCATTAGTTAGCCCTATTAGCAAGAGACTAGAGGGAAGGGTGAAGATAGAAATCACTGACTACTGTAACTTATGTAGTTAATGCGTAGACTATGTATGTCTGCAAGGGTACACACACAAAAAAAATGGTAAAGTGAGTTTCTGGCAAAAGTTAGTGGTAAGGGGGAAAGACAGAATAAGAAAATTAACTTTTCATTGTGTTCTCTTTTGTGCCTTTTGAATTTTATACCACATATAAATATTAGCTAGTCAGAAAAATATTTTTTAAAAGTTATTAGTCTTTGAAGTCTCTTCCCTACCATAATAATTTAATACATATTGCCAAATTTTAAAAATCAAGTTTTGCTCTTTAAAAAAGATATTGAGTGGGGCGCTCAGGTGGCTCAGTAGGTTAAACATCTGCCTTAGCTCAGGTCATGATCCCAGGGTCCTGGGATCGAGCCCCACATCAGACTCCTTGCTATGTGGGGAGCCTGCCTCTCTCTCTCCCCCCTTGCTCGTGCTCTCTCTTGCTCTCTCTAATAAATAAATAAATCTTAAAAAAAAAGAAGATTATTATGAGAAGTTTGAAAGAGCTGTCTTCTAACAGAAAGTACTATTGAGCTGACTAATGAACCAGACTCCGTGCTGTGTACTATACAAATACTATCCCTCCTTCAACAAAGCCCAGCATGGTAGGCAATCTTACCTTCCTAATACAGATAAGAAAGGCTGAGAAAAATCAGGGCCTTTTCCCAAGGTCAAGGCATGTTGAGAGAGCAAAAGGCAGGCAGAGCACAAACCATAAGTTAACACCCCCCCAACCCCCATCCCCCCAGGTGGGATACTTGTGACATTCTTCAGGCACTCCTAGCTGCTCTAGAACAAAGGAAAGGGAAAAACAAATGGTTAACTGATAGAGATCACAGGCAGGCAGGACAGGAGTCTCCTTCAGTTTGCAACTGTCTTAATGATTTACAAGGAAAAAAAAAAAAAAAGCAATCTCCAGAAGTCTAGAGGCTCAAGTTCCAGAAGCCCTAACATCACCCTCTTCTCTCTACAAGATAAAAATCAGCTATCCTCAAAACCCCAGTGCAGCTCCTTCTGCCCATCCGCTGTCCCCGTGCATTCACAAAACCTCCTTTTTGCACCAAAGACATCTCAAGAATTCTTTCTTGGCCCTGGGCTCCCTCCCAATCCCAACATTTCCATATCATTTGGCATCTGAAAGTGGGTCTCAGTCTTCTCATCTGGACTCTGTGCCACGGTGCAAAGTGGTGAATCCTTTCTCTCCTCTTCCTTTACTTTCATTTCAGGGGCTTTTCAAGGAATATAGTCTTACTGGAATACACTTTCATGTCGACTGCTCAGGCTGCATGCAATCCACTAGCCCATGGCTACTCTATAGGGAGGAGAAAGTCTGACTTCTGGCTGGAAGTTAGTCCCCTGGCCAGAATGGTAGTTATGACCCAGAAGCCTGATGCCCTCTCTTTATTCCTGCCCCTATACGAAGTTGTCTGTCTTGGGCAAGGGACGGCCACCTAAGTCACCAGGACAGCCGCCAGTCTTGAGACTCCCATGTAAGGTTTCCTCCTCTTTGGTATAATGTGATCTCTTCCACATCTTTAGTCCAGCCATGAGCCATATATACCCCCATAAAGCCAGACAAAACCAGTACTCGACTGAATTAAAACCCAACAGGGGGCCATTTCCTAGGGAACTCAGCACTAAGGAATTACATGTGTTGGAAAGTCGCTCAGACCATCATGAATTTCTATCTTGACTGTTTTCCATCAATGTTCCCTACTAACTGCTTAAATTACAAAATTGGGTAATTTCCCCTTGTAAAAGTTTTCTAGTGTTTTCCAAGGGATAAAAACAGTAGGTTCTTCAAGGCAAAGCAAAATAAGTCACAGACTTCAAGGCAAGGCAAGATAAGGCAAGGCCTTTGTGGCTTCGTCTTCAAGACAAGACACACAGTATCTCAGTCCAATTGTTGGCACCCATTTTGCAGTCTAGAATGCAATGGGGAAGCAGGGACAGGAGATACGAATCCCTCCTCCAAGGCCTTTAATGGCAGGGCACTGATCATAATGATTTTGTTCAAGGGACACGTTGGGCTGTTCTGACACCGGGAACCTTGGACACTCTACATAGGATGCCACCCAGGAGTCAGAGGGGGAGGGGCAGGGTTCTTGGTATCGGACCTTCTCTACTTTCCTAGGAGCATGGGATCTTCTCTCTTCTTCAGTTCCCAAGGATTCTCCCTTGGAATGCCTTTTAACCCACTGGAAATAATTCAGATTGCAAAATTTAAGAAAGGACTGATCTCCTATAGCACTGCATGGCCTCAGTACAATCCACCAGTTAGATCTCTTCTGTAGGAAACAGGACAAAGGCCCTGAGGTACCCTAGGTCCAGGACTTCAGCTATCACCTTGACCAATTCTGTGTGGCTGGAATGACAAAAGCCAGAGCATATCCCACTCCTTGGGGTTAACTATGGGCTTGTGGAGAGAATGGATGACCCCACTTTCCTTATGACTGGACTGGATGATGCACTTGGGGATGCCCTTATCTCCTGAGACAAGTCTTCTCCCACTTGCCAGTGATTCCTTGTAATTAGGAATATTAAGGCTAGACCCCAAATAAAGAGAGTTTCTTGATGGTTTTATTCCTTAATCATATTTGTCCCAGGAACTACCTCTATTAATGTAAAACTCCAAACAGAGGCTTTAGCGGAGCATGCAACATTCCTCCTGGTAGACACCGCCTCAAAACTCACTATGGGACAGTCCCTGACTGTAATGACTCCATGTCAGGTCCAGAGTGTCTCAGAGACCAAAGGCCACCAATGGAAAATGAGAGGCTGACTTATTAAAAACCAGGCTATGCTTACAGATACACCTGAAATAATACTTAAAACCTGTCAAACTTTAAACTCAGCTACCCTCAGCCTGGGCCTGATCATGGTACTTCCATGTTAAAACATAACTGCTTAGAGATTAGTGATCTTGTTTATTCTAGACTTGACCAGACTTGAGAGATTCCCCTCTAGAAATGCAGACAGCACTTGGTTTACTGATGGCACTAGTTTCATGGAAAGGGGGGACAAGAATAGCTAGGTATGCCACAGTCAGTCAATCTCAAGACTGTAGAGGCCAAGGTCCTCCCAGCAAATACCTGTGTCCAAAAAGAGGGCTGATAGTGTTCACTCGTGCTTTACAATTGGCAAGGGGCTTCAAAATTAGTATCTATACTAACTCCAAATATGCCTTCCTAGTCCTGTATACCCATGGAGCAATTAGGAAGGAAAGGGATTATCAAACCATAACTCCCCAATCAAATATGGGCCTGAAATTCTGACTCTTCTTGAGGCTAGACACCCGCCTACGGGGGGAGCTGTAATCCACCTCAAAGGACATCAATAGTGTATGACCTTAGAATCTAAAGGAAACAATTTGGCAGACTGTGCACCCAAGCAGGCAGCATAAAATCAGTAAATATTAACTCCAATAAAGTCCATTACTCCAGTGTCATCAGACCAAAAAATTCACTTAGCCCAGGAATGAGGATATTCAAAAATGCATAGGACTGGCTTGTTAATAGTAAGGGAAAAAAATCTTACACCTAAAAATAACCAATGCAAGGTAATACAGGGCTTATATCGGGCTACTCACTTGGGTAAAAGAGGTGACAAAAACTTGGTTAAGAGAAACTGTCCCTAGATTTGGACTTCCTCGGGCCCTACAAAGTGACAACGAACCATCTTTTATTGCGCAAAGAGCTCAGCAAATAGCTCGGGCCTTAAAAATCAATTACTACCTACATTCGGCCTAGTATCCACAGTCCTCTGGAAAGGAGGCCCTCCAAAACCAAACAGCCCCTGATATCCTGACTGCAGTTCGAGGAGGCCTATAATTAGAGGGCTGACTTCTAACAGGACCCCATGGCTAGGCAGCTCTAACTTGGCTCCCCCAGGCTGGCTAGGCCGCCGGACTCCAGGTTTTGCCTGGATGCAAGGACACATGATTAAAGCTATCACCAACACAGCCAACCCTCCAAATTTAAAACAACAGTGGGCATGTTCTGTGTTTTATCCGTACAACCACCTAGCATCCAACTTTGTCCCCTCTTTAGGACTGGAGGATGTCATCTGGCACATGGATGCTCTTAATAAGTACACAAAGCCCTAAATAACACTCAAAATAGCATTTCTCTATGAAACACTGAAAGAACCCAATCATAAAACAGTTCTACAAGAGAGAACGGGATTAGATGTTTTAGCAGCAGCACAAGGCAGTCCGTGGGCCATTATAAAAATCCAATGCTGGGACGCCTGGGTGGCTCAGTTGGTTAAGCGGCTGCCTTCGGCTCAGGTCATGATCCCAGCGTCCTGGGATCGAGTCCCACATCGGGCTCCTTGCTTGGCACGGAACCTGCTTCTCCCTCTGCCTCTGCCTGCCACTCTGTCTGCCTGTGCTCTCTCTCTCTCTCTCTCTAACAAATAAATAAATAAAATCTTAAAAAAAAATTAAAAAAAAAATCCAATGCTATGTATATATTCCAGATTGCCCCAAACATGGCACAGGGCTACTGAAAAATCTGAATACCCAAATTGAGGCTCCACGAAATCCTTCTCTCCCTTTCAGAGATTAAGTTCCTGAGTCTGGGGGAGGACGACAGTCAACTACTAAGGGTGTCCCTGTTGGACTTCTCATTCTTATAACCATATTAATCCTAGTATGTTGCCTTTTTCAGTGTCTCTCTGCTTGGCGCTAAGACTCCATCTCCAATGACTTCACGTCCTCAGACGATTCCCAAAGATTCCTAAAGATGTATTGAGGTACTTCTTTACTAAGTTGGATTCAACTGCCTCCCCCTTTTGCAACTCCACTATATGTTCCCCGACTAATACTGACCCATAGATAGGGATATCTCCACATGGCTACTGAGCAGGAAGAAGCTACAGAGAGTGAGACCCTCCACCTTCAACAACCTTAAAGATTAAAGGATTAAGACTGTTGGTAGGGGGGTGTTGGTAAATGATGAGGGAGCAAAAGCAAGCTCAACACAAAGCACAAAGCTAACACCACACACCCCTGCCCCAGGTGGGATACATGTGACATTCCTCAGGCACTCCTAGCTGCTCTAGAGCAAAGGAAAAGGGAAAAACAAATGGTTAACTGATAGAGATCACAGGCAGGCAGGACAGAGTCACTATCAGTGTGCAACTGTCTTAATGATTTACAAGGAAAAAAAAAAAAAAGAAGACAATCTCCAAAAGCCTAGAGGCTCAAGTTCTAGGAGCACTAACATTTCCCTCCCCGCTCTACAGGACAGAAAATCTTTATATAATCAGTCACTCCTCACAACCCCAGTGCAGCTCCTTCTTCCCATGGGTGCTGTCCCATGCTTTAATAAAACCACCACTTTGCACCAAAGACATCTCAAGGATTCTTTCTTGGCCCTTGACACTGAACCCCAACGTTTCTAAATCCACAGTCAAGTGTGCAGGAATTCACAAAGCTAGGTGTGAGCCAGAAGCCTCAGGGCCTCCCAGGTCCATGCCTACAAGCGTTCTACACATACATATGTATCTTGATTTAAAATAAAATTCACCGGAGGGGCACCTGGGTGGCTCAGTGGGTTAAGCCTCTGCCTTCTGCTCAGGTCTTGATCTCAGGGTCCTGGGATTGAGCCCCACATCGGACTCTCTGCTCAGCAGGAAGCCTGCTTCCTCCTCTCTCTCTCTCTCTGCCTGCCTCTCTGCCTACTTGTGATCTCTCTCTCTCTCTCTGTCAAATAAATAAATATAATCTTTAAAAAAAAATTCACTGGACTTTGGAAATTCTACGAACTATCTGGGGGAGACTTAACTGGCAATCTAGTGGGCTTCGATGGAGAACACGCTTGCAGGAAGGAAAGATTTCAACTCTAAGCATGGGTCTCTGTGTAATCAGCTGGGATCTGCTTTGAAAACACAATGAACCCTCCAGCACTTCTAAGGTAAAACCAAAGCAAGAGGCTAATGACAGGATTTCCAAGCTTCGGTCTGGCTCCTACAGTTTATACTTAGCTGGATGAGAAATGTGCTGAAGCAGTTTTGAGGTGTAAAGTAAAAAAAAAAAAAAAAAAAGTCTGCACTTCCCTGTGCTCCCGCACATCTGAGTACATTTTCCTTTCACTGCAGTTTCCATCCCGGGGAAAGTCCAGAGGCCAACTTGGAACCACTGATGCATGAATCACTGCACATGAACCACTGACATACAAAGGCTACTGAAAAAAAAAAAGGCAAAAAAAATACTGCTCTATGATATGAAGCAAACAGCTCCATGAAGAAAAGCAGAAAATGTCAAAATGGATCAACCAGGAGAAAAATATCATCTTCTTTTTACTTATTTTTTGTTTTTAGTTTTGTGTTGTTTTTTTCATCTTCCTTAAGGATACCCCTTGTTGTCCTATTTCATTCGGTTACAGGTGAAGAGGGAATGAGATCTGGTCTGTGGAAGGCCAGAGAACAGATTAATGGAGAGGAAGCCACAGAGTAATAAAGGTTAGTTCAATATAACTTTCTGGGGGCGACTGAGTGGCTTAGTCAGTTAAGCATCTGCCTTCGGCTCAAGTCCTGTATCCAGGGTCCTGGGATCCAGCCCTGTATTGGGCTCTCTGCTTAGTGGAGAGCCTGCTTCTCTCTCTCCCTCTGGCCCTCCTCCTGCCGATGTTCTCTGTCCCTCTCAAATAAACAAAATATTTAAATATATATTTTATATATATATATTTATACACACACATATGTATGTATGTATGTATGTATATGTTCTAGCTGAGAAATCCAATAACAGAACTGGCTGCTCCATAAAGTAGTGTCCTCATTACTGGAAGTATGCAAGCAAGTCAGATCCAAGTTCTGACAGCGAAAACTGTATGGGACTGCCCTGCATCTTTTTTTTTTCAAGATACAATGAACATACAATGAATTATATTAATTTCAGGTGAACAACATCATGGTTGGCTATTAGTATATACCATGGAATGATTCCCAAAACAAGTCTAGTTAACATCTGTCACCACACAGTGACAAAATTTTTTCTTGTGATAAAAACTTTTAAGATCTCTTAATAACCTTCAAATATGTGATATAATAATATTAACTACAGTCACCATGCCATACATTACATCCCCAGGATTTATTTATTTTATGACGGGAAGTCTGAACCTTTTGACCACTTTCACCCATTTTGCCCACCCCTCTAAAATACAGCTAACTCTTGAATGACTCAGGGCAGGGGTTGGGGCACCAACTCCCACATAGCCAAAAATCCACATATAACTCTTGACTCCCCCAAAACCTAACTATTAATAGCCTACTGCTGACTGGAAGCCTTACTGATAACATCAACATTCATTTAACATATTTTCTATGTTATATGTATTATACACTGTATCCTGGCAACAAAGTAAGCTAGAGAAAAGCAAATATTAAGAAAATCAAAAGGAAGGGGCGCCTGGGTGGCTCAGTGGTTAAAGCTGCTGCCTTCTGCTCAGGTCATGATCCCAGGGTCGTGGGATCGAGCCCTGCATCGGGCTCTCTGCTCTGCGGACAGCCTGCTTCCTCCTCTCTCTCTCTCTGCCTCTCTGCCTACTTATGATCTCTGTCAAATAAATGAATAAAATCTTAAAAAAAAAAAAAAAGAAAATCATAAGGAAGAGAAAATGCATCCACAGTACTGTGCTGTGTTTATTGAAAAAAATTCGGGTATAAGTATATGCGCCATTCAAACTCATGTTGTTCAAGAGTTATCTGTAGTCTTCTTTAATTTTTTTTTTTTTTAAGATTTTTATTTATTTATTAGTTAGAGAGAGAGTGAGCACAGGCAGACAGAGAGGCAGGCAGAGGCAGAGGGAGAAGCAGGCTCCCTGCCGAGCAAGGAGCCCGATGTGGGACTCGATCCCAGGACGCTGGGATCATGACCTGAGCCGAAGGCAGCCGCTTAACCAACTGAGCCACCCAGGCGTCCCTGTATAGTCTTCTTTAATACAACTATTTTTCCTCAAAATTGCCTCTGTAGGAAAATAGGAATACTCACATAAAAAATATAGCTGTAATAGTCTTTCATGAAAAAAGTTATAGAACAGTATTGCAGTTTGACCCTGTTTTTGTGAAAGAACAAAAAACAAAGCAAAACTCTCTCAAACCAGCAACTATTCCATTTCGATATATACGAACATGCGTTTAGATATAAGGCTTCAAAGGGACAGAATGGCCTCAGATGGCTTTTTTGTGATGACTAAACTAAGCAGCACAGAGAAAGCTTACAATGACTATTGAACACAACCTGTACTTGGCTCACAGCAAGGGCTCAATAACCAGAAGTTACTCATTTGTTGTGCTGAAGCTATTGCCACCACTTGGGGATTTCTCAGGATCCAAGAAAATAAATTAACATCTAAAGCACTGTAACACATCAAAGAAGGTATTTGATAAATTCTAGATGCTATCACGTGCTCACATTATTTTTCTTGCTATACACAAATATTAATTCAACCCTGCTATGAATTTAGTCACCAGTATAAGCTATTTATTATTTTTAGAAGAATATCCCTTCTAATATTTCATTTTGTGTTTTCACAAAAGGAAGGTCAGTTTTCAGTTTCCACTGCAAATTCCCAACTATGGTATGTGCCAAATAACATCTAACTTCATGCCAGAGTGGGAAGACAGTTAAAAACAAAAACACTCACTTAATGAAAATTCCTCTTAGACTTATGATCAAATAAAACCAAAAAGCTTAGGAGTAATCCCTGGAAAAGTCTATAAATGTACCTGATTTTAGTGCCAACCTCTAAGATGCACATTCTCTTCCTCACTTTGTCTAATTTTGACAATGAGATTTTCCCCCACCCCCTGCCAAAGAAAATTAATCAGTCAGAATGGAAATACTCCGGTTCAGAAACACCGATTCAGTTGGAAAAAGAGATCTTCCGGCTTTGAGTTCAATAACTAGCGATATACCCACACAGGTGAGCATACAAACACATAATGGAATTTTCCTTGGTCTCAAAAAATAAATGCATTCTAATAAAGATTGCCAAATGGAATGCCAATCAGGGACAAAATACCAAAGTTCCCTTTTTTAGGATTCCTGTGAAAACAGTGATGGGATCACTAGCTCATAGGGGACTCTGCTAATCAAAGGGCAGGGGCTGGGAATGGATGCAAAAGTGTCACAATTTCTGAAGAGACCTGGCGTGGGTTCTTAAAGGACATTCAGAGAACCTTATGTGCCCCTCCTCAGTACCGGGCTGACAATGGCACTGCCATGAAATCAATGTTTACTGTGTAGAATGTTTGCCTTGTGTTTATGAAACAAGACAGGCTTTTGTTGCATATATAGATTGCCCGTGTGGGAGTCTGGTTCCTTCTTCTAAAAAGTCAGGATGCTGAGTCACAGCCTGAAAAAGTTACAGGGAAATTAGAGGCACTGACACGGTAATAAAGAACTCAGCTATAAACTGAGAGAGGGAAGCAGAAAAGGGAACTTGCTCCAGGTGATAAGAGAAGTGCCTTGTGCCAAGAGGAATCAGTGAAGTCCTATAACTATAGTATTTACATTTTGGGAATTTTACTGCTTTTCCATCAAGGATAAGCTGATAAACAGCAACACAGAACTTACCCAAAACCTGCAAGTAGAAACGTTAAGAAGCGACAAAGTATAAAACGTTAAATTTCTTTTGCTTTACCACGTATTTTATGTGATTTATTTAACTTAATACAGTTAAACTAAGGGGCTCTATTAGTTCCCTATGTCTACTGTAAAAACCTACCACAAACTTGGGGCTCAAAATAACACACAATTATTCTCAGACAGCTCTGGAGGTCAGAAGTCCAAAAAAGGCTGCATTCCTTGTGGCCCCTAAATCCAGCTCCAAAGCCAGCAGCAACGTCTCTAACTTGAGTGTCTCCCTGCCTCCTTCTCTGTAGTCAAACCTCCCTCCACCTCCTTCTTACATGGACACATAGATCGCATTTTGAAGCCCACCCAGATAATCCAGGATAATCCCCCCCCGCCCCCCCGTCAAGATCCTTAATTTACTAATATCTTCAAGGTGTCTTTTGCCATATAAGGTAACACTCACAAATTCTGGCATCAGGACCTGGCTATCTTTGGTGGTAATTATTCAGTCTACCACACTGGCTACATTAGCATGGGTGATATAAATAATTATAAACTCAACATTATATCCCATGTTCAAATCATTACTAGGTCTCAGAAAAGTTCACTGTTTGCAGTGAGTGGTAGTAAACATGTTATTTCTAAAGCAAAATCCAAAAGTCTCCTTAAAATGATCCTGAAGCCTCAAGATGCAGTGGAAATATTACAGACATGAGCTTTCATTTTATGTTGGGGGATCTTCAGCCTCTTGGAGATGGGGATATTGGAGGAAAATTTTAACAGGCTGGATTTCCAAAGGGTTAAATCTTGTTTTGGTATTTGATCACTTCAATCATCACTGAAATCAGTCTTTCACTGTTTTTTTTTTAAATTTTTTTAAGATTTTATTTATTTATTTGTTAGAGAGAGAGAGAGAGAGCAAGCACAGGCAGACAGAGAGGCAGGCAGAGGCAGAGGGAGAAGCAGGCTCCCCGCCGAGCAAGGAGCCCGATGTGGGACTCGATCCCAGGACGCTGGGATCATGACCTGAGCTGAAGGCAGCCGCTTAACCAACTGAGCCACCCAGGCGTCCCTCTTTCACTGTTTATAATCACCTACAAAGCTGAAGAAGTCTTCCAAATATTTTTCCTTTTATTGGAGCTCCATACTGTGCCAGAAATAATTTTTAATAACAATCAAAAAAAATTTTTTTAAATTCAAAACCAATCACATGCTTGGACTCCCCAGTGACACCACCGGGATCTATTTCAATGACATACATATTTCAGCGTAGCAGCAATACATTTCACACGATTCTTCCGGAAAAACAGAAAAAAATTTAATTTCTTGAAGCTATTTCAGCAAAACAAGCAACTAACTAAAGCAGAGCTACTTGAAACTTTCCCAGCAGAAATACAGTGATTTTTTTCGCTGATTTTTAATCTATTCCTTCCTAACTGCTTAAACTATAGGAACATGGAGGAAAATAAAAGCTAAAAAATACAGTCCAGAAATAACCAGTTTAGTTTATAAGTTAATACTCTCCTAAAAGCCTCATATGGGTGAAACATAACATTTGTGATCAGCAGAAATGTCCTGCTAAGGAAAACAATTATGAGTGGCATAAAATTAGAATATGCTCTAACTCAACTTCTCTTCCTCCTTCCAACTAAAATATATTCTAATAATTTTTAACTGCCTTTGAGTAATTTTAGACACACACATATGCTTCCTCTTTTATGATAATATTATTTCAATGCTATAAATTAGAAGTGGCCTCATAACTCTTCCTGTCATTATAGGTATTTTCATAAAGAATAATGTATTATCAGGTATAAAATCTGAAAAATTATTTTGGCAGATGCTCTCAGTTTAGTTGGCTCACATCCAATGTGTCCATTCAATTTCTCATGAGTATTTTTTGTACTTGATACATACCGTCCATATCCTTGGGAAATGACATTGCTCAAAAATAGGATTCAGGGGACACCTGGGTGGCTCAGTTGGTTAAGCGGCTGCCTTCGGCTCGGGTCATGATCCCAGCGTCCAGGGATCGAGTCCCACATCGGGCTCCTTGCTTGGCAGGGAGCCTGCTTCTCCCTCTGCCTCTGTCTACCACTCTGTCTGCCTGAGCTCGCGCTTTCTCTCTCTCTAAAAAATAAATAAAATATTTAAAAAAAAAAATAGGATTCAGGGGGTAGAAGACTAGTAATATCTACTTCGAAAATTTTCCCTTCTAAAATTGCTGTCGAACTCTGAGGTTATTCATTCATATGTAAAGGCACACCAAAAATAGATTTTTAAAGAAAAGTCCTGGCCTTGCTTTCCTATTTCTAAGGGCCAGTCTTTGGGGCATGACCTTCCAACCACATGGCAACCTTGGTTGGGCTTTTTAAAAGGCCTCAAGGGTGGTCATCTCTCAAGGGTACTAGTTTGTTCTTAACCAACCAAAAAAGAACCCCTGTGTTGTAATAAAAAAATAAATGCCTGGTCTTTGTCCCTCCCTGGTCTGGCATAGAGCTCCTAAAACACTTCAAATCTCCTCAATGATAAGAATATCTTTTGTGTGTTAAAA
Source organism: Taxidea taxus jeffersonii (assembly GCA_003697995.1). NCBI lineage: Eukaryota > Metazoa > Chordata > Mammalia > Carnivora > Mustelidae > Taxidea > Taxidea taxus. Next base: position 86,377 of record RCUC01169676.1, read on the forward strand.
AATGACCCCAATTGTTTGAGTGGGGGGCCGGGGGTGGTTAAGGCAGCCTCAGGACAGGAAGTGGTCACCAGAAACACCAAGCCTTGATTATTAGGAGATTGGAAATTTTGGCCCCACCTCCAGACTTCTGGAGAGGGGAGAGGGGCTGGTCATGGTGTTCAATCACTAGCACCCCTGATTCATCAGTCATGCCTCTACAACAACACTTATATAGAAACCTTTATTTTTTTTTAAGATTTTATTTATTTATTTGACAGACAGAGACCACAAGTAGGCAGAGACAGAGGGAAGGGGAAGCAGGCTCCCTGCTGAGCTGAGAGCCCGATGTGGGGCTCGATCCCAGGACCCTGAGATCATGACCCGAGCTGAAGGCAGAGGCTTTAACCCACTGAGCCACCCAGGCGCCCCTAGAAACCTTTAAATGACAGGGTTTCGAGAGCTTCTTGTCTGGTGAACAAACAGAGGTGCTAGGAGGGTGGCAGGCCCAGAGAGAAGCACAGAAGAAGCTCTGCACCCTCCCACTCCCACACTTTGCCCCATGCATCCTCTTCCATTGGGCTGTTCTGAATTACATGCTTTATAGTAAGCTGGTAAATATAAGCAAAGTGTTTTCCTGAGTCCTGTGACTTGTTTTAGAATTGTCAGACCTGAGGCGGGATCCAGGAACTCCCAAATGTATAGCCAAGTTGGACGGAAGTGTTGGTTGACTGGGGATTCAGGACTTAATGAATGACATCTGAAGTGAGGACAGTCTCAAGGGACTGAGCTCTTAAACCTGTACCATTTGACACTGACTCAGGGCCTGTTAGGGTCAGAATGGAACTGAATAGTTGGATACCTAGTTGATGTTGAGAATCAGAGAACACCAGACTCTAGATTTTGCCAGGACACCAATCTTGAGCACATCAGAGAAGATGAAAGTGAGACTGGTGGATCTGTACAAGAAACAAGTAGGCTACCCTTTCCTCAATCAGAGATGTGACTGGGTGCCTGCTGGTATGTATGCTCTGCTTGGACCACAAGCACTTTTTAAAAATCCCAATGACTAAAGGACAGCATTTAAAATGAGGATATTTCACATAAAAAAGTGGATTTCAGGCTCACCTTGAAGAATTAGCAGACCTGAGAGCACTGGTCCCAGGCCCCGCCTGGCCAGCCAGGCTGGAACAAAGCAACAGCAGCTTCCCCTCCTTGGAAAAGAGACGTGCTGTCATCCCCAGGCCCCAGTCCTCCTTCCCCACAGTGCACCAACATTGGAGGCTGGCAGTTACCACTTTCTGTCCACTCGTTTCCACCACCACCTTGGTCTCTAAGGTCAGTGTTTGCATTTTTTGCTCCAGACAGCATAAAGTTTTATTCTTGGGTCAATTCAGATAATCAGAGAGCTGCAGTCTTGGACCATGTTATGTCGGCCCACTGCAGAATATCTTTTACTGAGTCCTATACTGGCATCATGTCCTCTCTTGGCATTTTCGCTGCAATAAACTGCATTTGCGAATGTTAATAACAGACACTACTACCACATCTTTTTAGTGTTCCTTTTATATCAGTTGTGAGGTCCTACATAACCTTAGGGTTAAGGGTGAGGAATGGTTTTGACACCTGGAAAACCAGCATGTGCTCTACTCATGAACAGACAGAACTATGGAAAGGAGTCCCTTTGTTTTTGTTTTTTTAATGTACGTACATATGTGTGTATGCTTATTGGCTAACTTACCGATTGACTGTAACCTTTATACCCAACGTAGCCCTCGAACTCATGACCCCGGGATCATGAGTTGTATGCTCTTCTAAGCCAGCTGGGTGCCCTGAAAATGGGGTCCCTTCGTAACACTGACCATGGGAATAATTCTGAACAACTACACAACTAATAAATAGCATGAAGTTCAGGGTCAAGAAGAAGGAAGGAGTCTGGTGAAATAGCCAACAGCCATGTAAAAGTTCAGATGGCGAAAGAGGGTTTTAAAAGAAGTTCCATCAAATAGAATTAACTACCCTCTTGGAGGTTTCCTGAGAGTTGAAGTAAATATCTGAATTATTTCTTGGAACGTGACTTAAAGCTGGGAGTGGACAAAACAGGGCTGGCTGTATGTGAATTATGCATATATAATTTTTATAAGGTATCTCAAATCCTTGTAGAATAAGGTGGGGCACGAATGAATGAATGAATACATAAACAAACATAAAAAAACAAAGATTAGTCCTGGAATGATAAGGTGGGCCAATGACAAGCTGAGTTTTATCTATGTCAAATTTCACAAATTGATAAAACCCTTGAATCTGACCATGCCACATAGACTAAAAGGGACCTCATCTCAAGGGAAGCTGCTCTACACCCTTCAAATGACAGAAATCAAACTTCACCCAATACCAATCTATTAATTCAAAGAATAATATAAGATGTTTTGAGAGGCAAGACCTAACCATTTCCCCACCATTCAAACACCTGCCTCTTTCCCCCAAATAAAGAAAACTGGACTTCCTTATCATTAATTCTTCTTTGTACATACTATCTCTCTCATCATACAGAAGTAAAAAAGTTCATTATAGGTCACTAACTGAGTCATCAAACCACCCTCTCCAATAGCAATTTTGTGCCAAGAAACTTACACTCGGAGTTTTAATAGTTGATAAAAGACAAGGTAATTTCTCAGAGATTTGCATTTATTTATATAGTTTTAAGTGTTCTGATCTCAGGGATTCCTTTCAATACACATTATAAAACTTCTTAAACCCTTATAACATTGGAATAATAATAGTCATCCAAATTTCCTGTGGATTCCCATGTTCCTTTGGTAAACCATAAGAAAACTCAGCTGGACCGTATTTTGGCTGATTAAAGAAGGCTTATGAAGAAAACCAAAATGTAATGACAATGATATTTCATAAGATGGGGGAAAATAAATATGTTTTTAACTACTGTGGAGATTCTCTGCAGGGAGTATATTAGCCACAGTTCAAATGAAAATCAAATAAAGAAAAGTTTCATTGCTATTTTTATGGATTAGACAATAAAACTCCAATAAAAAAAATCAAGTTTCAATATTTACCCCATATATACAATTTCACAGTGACATGGATAAAAACTAAAATTCATAACAAGTCAGGAAATGACAGACGCTGGCACTGATGCGGAGAAAGGGGAACCCTCCCACACTGTTGGTGGGAATGCAAGCTGGTACAACCACTCTGGAAAACAGCATGGAGGTTCCTCAAAAAGTTGAAAATAGAGCTAACTTATGACCCAGCAATTGCACTACTGGGTATTTACCCTAAAGATACATACGTAGTGATCCGAAGGGGCACGTGCACCCAAATGTTTATAGCAGCAATGTCCACAATAGTCAAATTATGGAAAGAACCTAGATGTCCATCAACAGATGAATGGATAAAGAAGATGTGGTATATATGTACAATGGAATACTATGCAGCCATCAAAAGAAATGAAATCTTGCCCTTGTCACTTGTGACAACATGAATGGAACTAGAGGGTATTATGCTTAGCGAAATAAGTCAATTGGAGAAAGACAACTATCATATGATCTCCCTGATATGAGGAAGTGGAGATGCAACGGGGGTGGGGGCTAAGGGGGTAGGAAAAGAATAAATGAAACAAGATGAGATCGGGAGGGAGACAAACCAAAAAAGACTCTTAATGTCATAAAACAAACTGAGGGGGGCGGGGGGGGGGGGGGGCATGTGGGGAGGGGGTGGTGGGCTTACATTATATGTTTATATAAATAAATAAATAAATAAATCTTTAAAAAACCCACTAAAATTCAGCATTTATCAACTGTTATATCTTTAGTGACTTACTATACACAAAAAAAAGCAGGTATTCTCCATCAGTATATTAGTCCTTCTATATTCAGACATTGTTTTACAGGAATTATAATGTCAAAGAGAGCACTGAATTGAATTTTCAGAATTCTACATAAAGCTGTCACAATATTAAAAATCCTAAAAGGATACATTTAAAATGATAAAATAATTACCTAAGCAAAAAAAAAAAATTGTCTTTTCTAGTTTGTTTTCCAAGAAGTATACATTATAAAATCTCATGTAGGAAAGCTCCTTAAAACGTATCTGACCGGGATGCCTGGGTGGCTCAGTTGGTTAAGCGGCTGCCTTCGGTTCAGGTCATTATCCCAGCGTCCTGGGATCGAGTCCTGCATCGGGCTCCTTGCTCAGCAGGGAGCCTGCTTCTCTCTCTGCCACTGCCTGCCACTCTGTCTGCCTGTGCTCACTCTCTCTGACAAATAAATAAATAAAATCTTTAAAAAAAAAAAGTATCTGACCAAATCATCCAATGATGGAATTAAGTTCTAAATTTATAGATTCTCTCAAAACTCTCCAGTTCCTAGAAACTCACTGAGACTCAACATATATCATTCTTCTTTTAAAAACTTTAATTGCAGTGCCTAGTTCACTGTCTAACACCTACAGATAATTGTAGCTGACTTTTGCTGGCCTCCCTACTATCTTTTCCTTTTGTTTTAAGATCAAGTTTCAATTTTCAGTAAATACACCCTCCTCCCTTTTAATACCATATCTGGGTAAGGCACCCCCCACAGTTCCAGGGATGAAACACTCAGAACAAGCCAATCAGAGCACCGAGGCCCCTGGGATAGCTGCCCAGCAGCAGGGACTCCAAGAACCAGCACATGGCCTACTGGCAAACACACTCCCTTTGCCTGATGTTGCACAAGGGAGATCCTGAATCTCCAAGTGTTTGCCAAGGAGAATCTGAGAAGACAAAGGAGTGGAAGAGCTTAGGTACAGAGAAACTGAGTCATGATGACATTATTTGGGCCCCAATCCAGGATTTCCAGAAGTCAAATATAAAATTTAACCTGGACTTTTAATTCTGTGTGCCAGCAAATCCCCTAATGCCTTCTTTTTTCTCCTCAGCGAGTTTGATCTGTTTTCTCTCACTTAGGACTCTTGCTCCCTGTTCCCAACAAAGGGGAAAGACAGTCCTGGCTATTATGGAAATTTACATAAGAAGTAAGGTTTGTTTCCTGTGAAGGATCCCAAAATGTGGACTGGCTGAGCTGGGGTTGGATGTCTTTGTCATGTGACAATAAGATGGATGTCTTTTGTACCTTAAAACCAGACGGTGTGCCCATCAGAATTGCATTATTAGGGGACTTACGAGAATTTTCAGGATTCTAAAGTGAAGCCTCCATTTCTTTCTGTCTTCAGTAAGATCTTACAAGAAAGAGGCAAGTTTCGGCGATAACTTATCAGCTTAAAGGAGAACCAGATGAGCATACACCGTTGCTAAGAGAAAATTTTTGTTTGTGGCGTGCAGCAGTTGAGGGCCTGGTGGCCTGGAGTCCTGCACAGGTGGGAAAGCCAAGTTGCCTGCCCCCAGCTAAAAGCAGCGCAACAAAGGTGGGGGGTGCTGCTGCACTGACATGAGGTTTGTAAGCAGCTGCTCTTCCTCAGCCTCCTCCTGACACACCTACACTTACTCCCCCGGCCACACACACAGGACGGTGGCCCACCTGTACTGGTGCACTAGAACACAGCCCAGGGCTCCTAAGGAGCCAATAAACAGCGCCTCCCCAGCTCAGACCACTGGTTTATACTGCCCCGAAACAAAGGCCCAGAGGGCAGCGCCGCTCTGAAGGCCCAGGGCATGAGGTGACCACCAGCCCACCGCTGAGAGACCAAAATTCCTGAGCCAGTTATCTCCGTCCGAAGTTCCATGGTCCTGGTGACTAACCCATGGAGTGTGGTCAATGAAAAAAGAATTAAACGGGCGCTTGGGTGGCTCAGTGGGTTAAAGCCTCTGCCTTTGGCTCGGGTCATGATCTCAGGGTCCCGGGATCAAGCCCCGCATCGGGCTCTCTGCTTAGCAGGAGGCCTGCTTCTCTCTCTCTCTGCCTGCCTCTCTGCCTATTTGTGATCTCCGTCTGTCAAATAAATAAATAATCTTAAAAAAAAAAAAAAAAAACAATTAAAGCCTGCAAAATTTTTAATGAATTGTACCGCCAGAGAAACCCCTCATTTGTCAAACATATGAACTTGTAAATGCTCAACTCCACAGTAATGCCCAGGTCCCCAAATCTCTGCCACCAGAAAATGGGCTCCGAGGGAAGCCCAGCTCCCAGACGGGCTCCTACTCAGTGTCATCAGGAAAATGGATAAGAGCAAATCACTCTGAGCAGAATCAGTGGCTGTCCCAAGGCTGACCAGGGAACTGCCCCACTGGCAGAGCAGGGAAAACCTGCTGTTCCCGTTCAGCAAGACAGGAAGTGCCACGGACCACTGGCCACTTGGCGCTCCCTGCCTGTTCCCCCTCCCAAAGGGGTGTTTTCACTTCAGTCCAGGCAGAGCAACACAGAGCTGGGCAACTGACTGAGCCACCAGGAGGCACTCCTGTTCGTTCCTACCCAGGAAGACACAGGCTAGCAGTTACCACACCCCAAGGGTCCAGAGCCCCAGCAGTAGCGCTCTGCAGGGTCTGAGGGTGAATGGGAAAACAGAGCAGAATGTCAGAGCATGCAAACCCGAAAGTTGGCCATTCTTAAGGACTCGCCTAGTCTCCTGGGGTCTTCTTGCCATCTGCATCAACAGGAGCACTCACTGATATAGAAAACAATTATTTATAAATCTATAAATGGCATTTATAAAGTTCTTTGTGATGCTGAATGCCAGAATCCGCCTCTGAAACTTCTAGCCATTGGTCTGCCTTCTCTCCTCCCCTGTATCAGAGAACAGACTTCCACTCCTCAAGGCAGGCCTTTCAAGGTGGGAAGCAGATAGCACACCCACCCACCAACTTTTCTTCTTCAGGCTATATATCTGCAGCACCTTCCATTTCTCTTCATACCAGCTATGTCTGTGCTCCTATGTATTCGCTGCTCTCAAACGAACATACAGTTCATTGCCTGCAGTATCCTGGCAGGCACCAGAGCTGGGAGGCGGAGAACTCCATTATCCTTTCCCTCAAGAGAAGGTGAGCTGCTTTGGGCGGTTACAGCACACTCCCAGGTGGGGAATGGCCTCTTTGTAAATACAGATGCCAGGATGAAGGGAGGATGGGAGGGCGGAAGGGAGGAAAAGAAAAAAGGGAAAGAAGGAAGAAAAGAAAGCTAGGAAAGGGAAACCAAAAATGAGGAAAGACAAAAAGATAGGAAACAGGAAGGAAGGGAGAAAGGAGAAACTAATGTAGACTAAAACATCCCCAAAGTAGCAACATTTTATTTTATTTTATGTATGTATGTTTGTTCAGTTAGTTAGAATATTTCTAAATGGATTGATATGATCCTATCTCCCAGATGATCTTTAGAGAATGGAAACTGCAGGGAAGAAGGAAAGAAAATGTCAAGTTTCAATTTCTTATCATTATCACTTACTGTTGCTTTGAATCATGAAAAATGGGTGAGCCCTGCAATCTGTAAAAACCGTATACGTTCTCATTTATCTGGTCTCTATTTTCTGTTTTATGGAGAACAACACTTCACTGTGCAGTTCCTTTGACCCATTCGGATTCCAAACTCCTTGGTGGCACAGGATTCCACACTCATCCCAGGGGCCCTATAGTCACAGAGCAGCTGGCTTCAGGAAATGCCTCACAGAGGGTGCAGCAAGGATGGAGGGAGCAGTGAGCCAGGGCTGGGAGGCCTCAGTGGACGTTTTCCAACTCTGATCTCACTCGACCCTTCAACGGCAATCAACACTACCAATCAGATAGATATATTCCAGCTTTCTTGGTGCCACACCCTGCTAGTGTTTGTGTTATAGGAGGAAGGCCAGTCTTGTAGGGGGGCGGTGCCCAGGTGAACACTGATAAGACCAGATCAGAGAGGTTGGCAGAGGCTGAAATTTGCAGGCTCTGTACCAAGGTAAAGAGTTTAGATTTTATTTCAAGGGCTATGAGAAGCCACTGGAAGATTTAATCCAGAGGATGAGGTGATGTGATATGTGTTTTAAAAGTTCTTCTCTGACTCCTATGTGAAGACTGGGATTGTTAAGGGCAAGAGTAGAAGCTAGGGGACCAGCTCAAGGCTACAGCAGCAATCCCGGAGAGAGGGGATGAAGTGAACAGACTTAGGTTATGCTCTGGAGGTGAAGTCAACAGGGTTTGCTAATGAATCAGGTGTGGAAAGTGAGGTAAAGAGGATTAAAACCAACTCCCAGATTTTCAGTTTAAGCTAAGGGGTAGATGTACTTACAGTCATGGGGAAGATCAGGGATGGGGCAGGGTTGGGAGTCCTCTCTTTCTGCTCTCTTTTCCGAGGGACCCATGGCCCACAGACTCCATTTTTATTCCTAAACTGATGCCTTTTCCACTTTATACTTCCAGTTCAGTATTATGCTCTGAGCTTCTCCCCTGTGTATCCAACACATCTTCCACTGCTCCATGTGCCCTTCCCAGAGGCACACCTAATTCAAGGTGACCCAGACCCAGTCTGTCATTTATCTCCCCTAAACCTGGCTTCCCTCCACTTCTCCACGTGCCCTTACTGGAAAACCACTGTCCATTCAGCTGTTTAAACAGAAACCTGGACCCTGCTCCATCTCAATCTCCACGTTCCACCAGTACTACTTCGCCATTAATTTTTCTTTGCAGCAATTATCCATAATCTAACTGCATCATCACTGCTGCAATTTAGCTGTTCAACATCTGGTTCTCCCCATTGAATATAAGCTCCCTGAGGGAAGGGACAATATCCCTCTTAGTTACATATCACTGTATACCTAGCACTTACACAGTAGCCAGGATATACACCAGAAGCAAAATAGGTTTGCTGAATGAATGGGTAAAGGAAGCCACTAACTTCATTTCAAGAACTATCTCTCAAGGCTCAGTAACTCAGCTCGAGCAAGAAGTCAGCTAAAGTAGTTTTTAAATATTTTTTAGCCCTAAATTCCATACAAATAAACAACTAAGAGATAAATCTAAATCACAGGAAGATTAATTTATTCAGAGAACAACACTCTTCATTATTTTAAATGAAATCTTCTAGAATTTTTTTTTTTTTTAAGATCTTATTTATTTATTTGACAGACAGAGATTACAAGTAGGCAAGAGAGGCAGGCAGAGAGAGAGAGGAGGAAGCAGGCTCTCCGCAAAGCAGAAAGCCCAATGCGGGGCTTGATCCCAGGACTCTGGGATCATGACCTGAGCTGAAAGCAGAGGCTTTAACCCACTGAGCCACCCAGGCGCCCCTAGAATTTTCTTATACGTGTAGAGGATGAACTATACTATGCCCACATGTATTTAATAAGCATTATTTATATTTTTAAGTCACTTCAGTTTTACCTCGTGATCATTTCAGACACTCAAATAAGTATTTTGTGAGAGCTTTCCATGGTTACAGCCAAACGTTTGCATTTACTAAAAACAAAAAAACCAAAAATAAACCACCCACAAGTTTCTTTTAATACTTCTCTCGCTGTGTATTCAATTACAACTTATTTTAAAAGATTCTTTATCAGTTCTGCAGGGTGCCTGGGTAGCTCAATTGTTTAAGCATCTGCCTCCGGCTTGGGTCATGATCCCGGGGTCCTGGGATTGAGCCCCACCTTGGGCTCCTTGCTCAGGGGGGAGCCTGCTTCTTCCTCTCCCTCTGCCTGCCTGCCTGCCACTCCCCCACCCCGCCCCTCTGTTTGAAAAAAAAAAAAAAAACTTAAAAAAAAAAAGATTCATCAGTTCTTGATTAGCTCCCTACAAAAACATTTTTTCATTAAGTATGATTTTTAATAAATAGTGACAACTTCATGGCTTAACATGCCATTTTTTTTAAAAAGTTCCATTATTCTCAGACGAAACAATTATGTAGAACCAACAAAAAGGAAGGAAGAGACAGAGGCAAGAAGGACTTACTTAAGCGAGTGGGGTCAGTCTCTAATTGTTCCAGGAGGAAGTAAGGAACAGAATTGAGATTTGGGAGGGGTTAGGAAAGGTTCTGAGCCTTGCCTTAAAGCTGCATCTGCTAAGCAAGTAGACTTTTTTTTTTTTTTTTTTTTTAAATCAGGACTGCTATTTTGGAGTGGTATGTGAGGAGTGCTGATGACATGGTCATTGGGAGAGGGGACAAAGCCTCCCTCCTGACTGACACCAAAGACCAGCCCCACTTATTTCTTCTAAGAGTTTTAGTTGTCTGCCTCATCAACTAAATGTTTTCTGTGTCTGTATATGGCCTTCACTATAGGCACATTTGTCTTTCCTGGTTCCTGATTTTTTTCCCCTTAATTTCTTTTTTTCCTTTCAATGCAGTTAAACTATGAGAATCACTTAAAATTATGACCCCATATTAAGAAATCATCATGTTTCCAGAGCCAATAGTTTCACTCTATGGTAACACAGAAACTTTTATTTTGAAAAACATAAATAGTTCCTTAAACAGCATTTCCAGAAATTGGAAAATAATTTATCAAAGATACAAGAAAGAAAATTAGTCTGAAGCTCCAGAGAGAAACTGAAACCAGCAAAAGAATTCTGGCAGCCAGAATGCGTGGCAGGGAGAAGGAAGCCTCGGACAACATGCCGTGCGGGGAGGTAGCATCAGGGCCATGGATGGGAGAGCTGCCAGGGGCCTCAGGAAACACCAAGGGTACCTGAGAGATCACAGCAATTCCTTACCAGTCCTGTCCGAGGACTTCCCACTCCCAGCAGCACTTCCCCAGGAAGTAAACTTGGTGCTGAGTTTCACTATAAATCAGTTGTGATTTTGGGTAGGCTACCAGCCAAAGCTGATTTTTTTTAAAAAATTGAGAACATTGAGCATCTTTGGTGTGCTAGACCCTCATGGGCCATAAATGAAGGCTCTTTACTGACCAGTGAAAAATGGAACTGGTTAAAGCCAATTATCTGTGGGCTTGTGGACTCTGTCTCCTATCCAGGGTGTAAACTTTAATCCTTAGGTAGCATAACCAATGAACTGATGTGTGCTCTCTTGCCTGCGAAGTAAGAAAATTAAGTTGGTAATTATTTCCTTGATCCCTTTAATAATTAAAAGAAAAGAGGAAGATATCTGGTGGCTCCTTGTCAGGGGGAATAAAGGCAACCCAAATTCACCCTGGTAGAATTAGGTTTAGCACACTAATTTAAAAAGTGGGAGAGAACAGCCTAAGAATGATCAAAACCATCAGTCAAGAAAGAGTAACTGGTCCAGACACATGGCCAAGGGATTGGTCCCCAACAGAAGAAACATGAACGGACTTCCAATGACTGAAGTCTGAGGTAGGAATCTTAGAGATTTGGGTCTTCAACAATGTTTTCCCCTTACCTTCCAAATGAAGATTATGACTGCGAGTCAAAAGAAGATATGGAAACATACAGCAGATAATGAGAAGGAACTGACCCAAACGATAGGCTTCTCTTAACGAATATAAGGACTCCATCTCTCAGTGTCCCAGTCACATGTAAATCCCATGTATTTCATTAGTTACAGGCCTCACCCCGGGGTGAAATATCCCTCCTTCACTCTCTCCCCATGACATCTGAAGACAGCACAGTACCACCTTTCATATGATGATGCCCAGGCTCTTTTGGATATTCACTTCCTCTGCCCCATAATCTTAGCACTTGGCAGTCCCCTTATCAGATACTTATCCCATTGTTGCTTCTTTTATAAGCAACCAGTTATTACACCAGACTGTACATTCCTACAAATATTTTTTTAATTTGCATATAGTTAAAACACAATGTTACATTAGTTTCAGGGGTACAACACAGTAACTCAGCTTCTGCCCACCACGCGTGTATGCCCACCACGCGTGTAGCTACCACCTACCACTATACAATGCTATTACAGTATCAACTGACTGTATTCGCCATGCTGTGCCTTTTATTCTTATGACTTATTTGAATATTCCATAATTGGAAGTCCATATCTCCCTCCCCCTTTTACCCTTTTGTTCCACCTCCCACTCTCCTCCCCTCTGGCAGCCATCAGTTTGTTCTCTGCATTTATAGGTCTGATTTTGTCTGTTTATTCCTTTGTTTTGGTTTTTAGATTCCACATGAGTGGGGCGCCTGGGAGGCTCAGTCGTGAAGCGTCTGCCTTCCACTCAGGTCATGATCCCAGCATCCTGGGATTGAGCCCGATATCAGGCTCCCTGCTCAATGGGAAGCCTGCTTCTCCCCTTCCCACTCCCCCTGCTTGTGCTCCCTCTCTTGCTGTGTCTCTGTCAAATAAATAAATAAAATCTTAAAAAAAAAAAGATTCCACAGGAGTGAACCAATGAATGTTTGCTGAGGGAAAGGACAAATGAATATAATCTCATGGCCAGAGCTTAAAAGGAACATGGCTCAAGAAAGATGAGGTTCTTCAAAACAAATTCTGTCAACTCCATCACAAATGATGGATTTGCCTGTTGAAGAGGCAAAGCAGAAAGCATCTCGAGAACCAAATGTATTCTGATGAACTCGAGTTTTCAGCAGGCATGTACAAAGATGGTTGTGATCAACGCAAAGGAAAAAGTCACAAGGAAATTTTCAGGATGTTGAGAGAATGAGGCTTCAAGAAGCAACAGGTCCTGCCCATGGCACACTGGGTAAAGTTAACTCCTAAGAGAGAGAACATGGATCTAGTCCACTCCAGCATGGCAGCTCTCTCAAACAGACTAAGGGAAAAACTACAAAGGACGAAGCATCACAGCTAAGAAAATGAAATCCAGGACGAAGTCTCTAGCCTTGTTAGAAACAACTCCCTGAGTTGTGGAACTATTACCAGTAATCTCTGAAGAGAAAGACTGGAATTAAAAAACAAAAAAAAAGCCAAAAACAAAAAAACAACTGGGGGCACCTGGATGGCTCAATGGGTTAAGACTCTGCCTTCGGCTCGAGCCGGTCATGATCCCGGGGTCCTGGGATCGAGCCCCACATCGAGCTCTCTGCTCAGCGGGGAGCCTGCTTCCTCCTCTCTCTCTGCCTGCTTCTCTGCCAACTTGTGATCTCTGTCTATCAAGTAAATTAAAAAAATAAATAAATAAATAAAATTTTTAAAAAAAGATTAAAAAAAAAAAGACTCTGCCTTCGCTCAGGTCATGATCTCAGGGTCCTGGGACCAGGCTGTTTTCCCTTTCTCTCTCTGCCTGCCTACTTGTGATCTCTCTGTCAAATAAAAAAATAAAATATTTTTTTAAAAATCTGGTTTTCAAAAGAAAAAGAAAATCAGATTCTAGAAATGACACACTAAACAGCATGATAATGACTCCCTGAAAAATAAAATGACAGATATTAGACCAATCAGCTGTGATTACTTGAAGAGAACTTACTGATTGCTAGGGACCACCATGGGTATAAGAAAATGAGGGAAAATGAACTAACATAATTCTTTTTTTAATAGTACTGCTAGATTTAGCCTATCAACGGGCATGTTGCAAGGGACAGTATATCAAGTTTTCACTAAGGCCCTTCAGAATGTCTGACATTACCTTCTTAAAAAGTACGATGGAAACAGATGGGCTAGAGAATTTGGTTAACTGAACTCATAGCAAGATGATTTATAGCAAGTTCAAAGACTTAAAGATAATTATTTAATCCACTGATGGTACTAACGTGCCATGATGGGTACAGCTCTCCAACTGAGCATTTTTATCAACTACTTGGATAAGGACACAGAAGGCAAGTTGCTCAGGTTGTTTATCTGACCCAAGTGAGGAAGGACAGCAACCAAGTTTGATGTAAGAAATCAGGTTTCAGGGGCACCTGGGTGGCTCAGTGGGTTAAGCCTCTGCCTTCGGCTCAGGTCGTGGTCTCAGGGTCCTGGAATCGAGCCCTGCATCGGGCTCTCTGCTCAGCAAGGAGCCTGCTTCTTCCTTTCTCTCTGCCTACTTGTGATCTCTCTGTCAAATAAATAAATAAAATCTTAAAAAAAAAAAAAAAGAAATCAGGTTTCAAAATTTCTGGAAAATTAGATTAAGGGATAGAAAACAAACAAGATAAAATTAAAAGTCCAATTCCCATAAGGAAAAACCCTATTTTCCCCTCAGTCTGAATATAACTGTTATCAACAAACAAAGTATGAAATGAAAACAAAAGGATAACAAGTAATATTCCTATAAATGCATTAATCAGACCACAGTGAGGTAGTGAAGAATCTGAAAACTGTCTTAGATGGATTTATTTTAAAATTTTTAAAAGATTTTATTTATTTGACAGAGAGACAGTTAGAGAGGGCACACAAGCAGGAGGAGTGGGAGGAGAAACAGGCTCCCCCACTGAGCAGGGAGCCCAACGTGGGGCTGGATGCCAGGACTCTGGGATCATGACCTGAGCCAAAGGCAGATGCTTAACTGACTGAGCCACCCAGGAGCCCCAGATGCAGAGAGTTAGAAACTTGGCATATTCAGCATGGAAAAGAGAAGGTTCAGGAAGAACATGACATTGCCTTCAAATACATACAATGATAATATATGAAAGTGGGACTTGATGTATTCTGCCTGGATCCTCAGTAACTGAGAATATAAGTAGGATAAGTTGAAAAAAAATTTTTTTAACTAAAAATTTAAAAACAACTTTCTACTAACAAGAGCTTTTCAAGAAACAAATGAGTAGCCTTTGGGCGGGGCGGTGTGGGTTGGGTATCCCTGGTATGCCCCTACAGGTGGAAAAGCTCAAATCCAGGTTGAAAAAGGCCTATTTGTCAGATGTAGCAGAGATTCTGTCCTTGGCCTCTTGGCCCCGATGGCCTCAACCCTACCCCTACAAGATTTTATGCTTCTGAACTTAGACATGGTACCTGTATTAAAATGATGAGTGGAAGAATAAGAATGAAATGTCAAGTTAACATGAATTTGATGCTTGCTAAAGAAAATGCTATCTTTTCTTTCTAATTTCTCAGTCACTTCTTCAGACTCTCAGGGCCTTAACAAATTACCTCATTACTTGGTATACCTCTATATCCCACACCTATTGCTGGAGAGGGACCGAAGTCTCTCATGTGATGTGCCTACGAAATGAAGTCACTGTGAGACAGTGCGTGAAACAAAGGTCTTCGAGACACTCATCAGAATTCCGACTGCAGGAACAGAAACTGAACAGCTGTTACAAGAGCTGTGCAGACATGACCATTCCACTGTACAATGTTTACTTGCAAATGCAGGAACATTTGCTAATGGCCTGCCTTCTGTAACCAGCAGAGGATACTACGACAGGCTACTACAGAACGGGAGCTGTGCTCCTCAAACATACTGTACATCAAGCTCCTGCCCCCAGCATTAAGTTCGACATTCTTCATTTAAAGTACGCATGAGGAGGAGGAGTCAAAATGGCAGAGAAGTAGCAGGCTGAGATGACATCAGGCAGCAGGAGATCAGCTAGATAGCCTATCAAACCATTCCGAACACCTACGAATCCAACAGGAGATCGAAGAGAAGAAAAACAACAATTCTAGAAACAGAAAATCGACCACTTTCTAAAAGGTAGGACCAGCGGAGAAGTGAATCCAACGCGACGGGAAGATAGACCCCAGGGGGAGGGGCCGGCTCCCTGCAAGCGGCGGAGCACAAAATCAGGACTTTTAAAAGTCTGCTCCACGGAGGGACATCGCTCCAGAGGCTAAACTGGGGTGAAGACCTCATGGGGACAGCATGGACTCAGGTCCCCCAGGGTCACAGAAGGATCGGGAGTGTCTGAGTGTTGCAGAGCTCACAGGTATTAGAGCGGGGAAGCCAGCTGCGGAGACAGAGCCGAGGTTTCCTAGAGCCGTGGTCTGTGACACGGGCCGGTGCTCTGTGCGAGGGGTCCCCACAAGATCCGGGGAGACTCCGACCCGAGAGAGCTCAGGGATCTACGGGGTTCGGAGACTCCAGGTGGGACTCTGCCAGAGACAGAGACGCTTGGTCACAGGCTGGGTGAGCTCGGAGTGCTCCCAGAAGCCAGTGAGACGGGACTGATTACACACGATTTTCTCCAAGCCCGGCTGGAGGCTGGGAAGACGTGAGTGATTAAACACTTTTCTCTGAAGGCACACTGAAGACTGGGGCCTCTAGCTCTCGGCTCCTCCGAACTGGAGATTGGGAGGCCGCCATTTTCATTCCTGTCCTCCGGAACTCTACGGAAAGCCTTCAGGGAACAAAAGCTCCCGAAAGCGAACCTGAGAGGATTACTTAGCCCGGCCCCTGGTAAGGGCGGTGCAATTACGTCTGGGGCAGAGACACTTGAGAATCACTACAACAGGCCCCTCCCCCAGAAGATCAACAAGAAATCCAGCCAAGACCAAGTTCACTTAACAAGAAGAACAGCGGATTCTTATCTGGACAAAATGACCAGGCGGAAAAACTCACCACAAAAAAAAAAACAGGAGGCAGGACTGAAGGCTAGGGACCTAATCAATACAGACATTGGTAATATGTCAGATCTGGAATTCAGGATGACGATTCTCAAGGTTCTAGCCGGGCTCAAAAAAGGCATGGAATATATTAGAGAAACCCTATCAGGAGAAATAAAAGCCCTTTCTGGAGAAATAAAAGAACTAAAGTCTAATCAAGTTGAAATAAAAAAAGCTATTAATGAGGTGCAATAAAAAATGGAGGCTCTTACTGCTAGGATAAATGAGGCAGAAGAAAGAATTAGTGATACAGAAGACCAAATGACAGAGAATAAAGAAGCTGAGCAAAGAGAGACAAACAACTACTGGACCACGAGGGGAGAATTCGAGAGATAAGTGATGCCATAAGACGAAACAACATTAGAATAATTGGGATTCCAGAAGAAGAAGAAAGAGAAATAGGAGCAGAAGGTATACTGGAGAGGATTATTGTAGAGAATTTCCCTAATATAGCAAGGGGAACAAGCATCAAAATCCAGGAGGCGCAGAGAACACCTCTCAAAATCAGTAGGAACCGACCCACACCCCGCCATCTAATAGTAAAATTTACAAGTCTTAGCGACAAAGAGAAAATCCTGAAAGCAGCACGGGACAAGAAGTCTGTAACATACAATGGTAAAAATATTAGATTGGCAGC